>PVMI01064548.1:284-12193 GCA_008528875.1 Aulacorthum solani | reverse complement strand
AACTTTCATTAATAGGTCATTAGCATTCATAAATAGGTAAGTCGAAAATTAAAATTTCATTTTGAAGAGTGAAGACCATTAAAAATAGTAAAATTTGTCAAACAAAAATTAATTTTTATTCAAATAATATGCTAATATAGTGTTTTAATATTTTATTGTCTATTATTTTATTTTATTATTTGAAAATTATTGATACATAGTTGTAGGTAATAGTTTGTATAAAAAATAACATTTTTGGACATAATCATATTAAATAAATATTTAAATTGTGAAGTACTATTACTGGAAAGTTTTGGCCGAAAATGAGGCCGTTCGTCCCTCCACCACTCTGCTACTCCACTGCATAATAGGTATGTATAATTATATATTTATATATCCATCAGGATCACGATGGTTATAATATGGCTATCGATTAGATATTTAAAAACAATTAGAATATAGTTTACTTTGGAATAAATGTTATTTATAACTAATAGAACAACAAAAAAATACATTTGTTGGTACTAACCAGAACCGATGTATACAAGTGTTAACCTTCAACTATCATATTATTATATAGCCAGAACAAATGTATTTTTTCTGGAGGGGGAAAACAGATACAAAAATTTGGCACAGATTTTTTTACCAAATAAATATTTGTGTAGTATGATTTTGAGGCTCAACCTTCGTTCTTCGAGTGAACATTATCTATTCTTATTCTTAAAACGTGAAATCAAATTTTTGTTTTATTTTACTACAGAAATATTTAATATTATTAATTCGAATACTAAAATAGTTCAATTTATTTGTATTTTTAAACTTTTATTAAATTTGCTATTAGTTGGTATCTGTAATCAACCTTATAATATTAAGTTATAGGTGCGTAATATGTAGGTATATTTTATAAAGGAGGTCAACTTTATTTCTATTGGGTTTTCTTGTATGGTTTTTAAATTAATGTTATAAGTTATTAAAAACATACGTAGCATTTTAGATTATTGGATACACACAGATACCAACTTTCTATAATCCCATGTATAATATTATAACTATAAATTATAAAGTACTTTCATCTTAAATCTTATAAATCATCGATTTGTATAAAATATCTAAAACCTCGATCTTTTTCACACCCGGATTAAAACATTTATATTTAACTACAAATCGTGTTAACTAGAAATAATCATTACAGTTTACAGTTGTTGTCATTATACAAACTTACTAATTGAAAATCGTTACCATTCGTTTATCGGTTATATCGTTATCATACAATATTTCCACCACTGATATCAGCGATATTACGATAGCAGTCATATCTTTATTCTTCTTCGCTGGAGATAGTGCGTCTTTCACTGCCGAGTGTCTGAGTCGGAACTCGTAATGATGACTGTACGTCTGTACCCACCTATTTATTCGATGACGTTTCCCTTACTTATGTATCAATATTAATTACCTACTTCCACTGTTTATTTACCAAATAATAATTTAATGACGGTAATTAAAATAATTAAATGATGACATTTATACATTTATCGATACGACAATTCATTTTATTATTAAAAATTACCAAATTAGTAATTGGTGAAATTATTTGTATATTTAACATAAAATATTCTTAATTATTTTTATTAATGAAGAACAGTTTAATGTATAATGTATTTAAAATTGAAAGCATCATAACTAAATGTATTGTATATTTATACAGCTCAAGCAAAAATAAAAAAGAACCACCTCATTAAAAATTCAACCATGCCTGCACCAACGAAATCAAACGCAGCTATGTCACCAGACGGTGGAGCACCACAGCCAGCTGTACCCAAAACTGAACTTCAAGAGCTGCAAATGAAAGCTGGAGAAGTAACAGATGAAGTGAGTTATGTTTAAGTTTATTCTTAAGTTTATTATCATTAGATAAATACCTAATTAAACAAAATATTAATTTTTTGCCATTTATAACTATAGTCACTTGAAAGTACCAGAAGAATGTTGGCTTTATGTGAAGAGGTAAGATAGTATTTAAAGACTATTTAGTATTATATATTTATTATTATTTTAATGAACCTTTATATTAACCATATATATTGTGAATTAATCATTATTTTATTATTAATTCTTACTTGTGGTTACTTAAAAAATTCAGAAGTGTAAATATTTTCATATTTAATTTTGATGCTTAATTTACTTTTAACAATATTGTTGACTAAATATTTACTATTTTTGAATTTTATAGTACTTCAATGAAATATTTTAATGATGAACACAACATGTTGAGTGTTGACTAAATTACGAGGGTAATATTATAAATATTGTTCTCGTATTTTCTTTCATTAAATTCGATATTAACATAATCATGAATAAAATTGTATTTATAGGTGTGAGTGTAAAATATAACATATATTATAATTTGTAAAATAATAAAGCTACTGGTGCTGCTTACTGCTGCTGCTGCTGCATGTCGGTGTGTGTTTGTCTTGTGCATTATTTGCTTGTTACATTCTCAAATTAAAAATTGATAAGATTCGTTCTTCAATTTTCAAACACATGTGAATTATTTGTATAGAAAACAATAATATTCAATAAAATACAAGTTCACAAAATGCCAACTCATACAAATACATACTAATATAAAAAATATAAAATAATATTACTTCAACAGTTTATTGAAACAAACATAATGTAATATATTTTTTAACAAGTATAATACAGTCGAGTTTCAATAACTTGGAAGTCTACAAAAAAAAAACTGTATACACATTTTTGTGAAAATATAAAAACATTTGTGTTAACTCTTTATGAATTGATCAATATATATAATAATAATTTAAGTAATTTCATATCATGTTATTTGAATATATATATTTATTTTTTTATTGTCTACATTGACTAATTAAAAACAACATGTATTTTTTGATTGAAATACTATTAAAAATTTCTTTCATGCATGATGAAACTTCTATATAACAGTCTCCAAAAAAATTAAAGAAAATAGCAGCTTTTATAATTGTTGATTGTATAACACTTGACAAGACTAATAAGTGGTCACTAGGCTTGTACATTTTGTCGGCAATCTGAGTTATTGATACTTGACCGACACCTGTATATATATATATATATATAGTATATATAATATAAAATCATTTATTTAGATATTTTATACAGGGTTCTATAATAAACATTGTTGCAAAGATAAATAAAATAATATACAAATTTACTTACAACTTACAAGACACGAAAAAGAAAAAATTTTTATTGTTATCTATTGAACTATTTTAATTTGTAATATTTTGTTCCTATTATAATGGTACACAAAACAACAATATTTGATGATACATATTTATCAAAGTTATAATGTTCATTATAGGCTGCTCTATGTATATTTATAAGATAAATAAGTATTAACTTATTATTATGGTAAACTATCAATTTGCAAGTATGAATACAGATATAATATTGTAAGAACCAATTTACACACATTATTTTACAGAAATAAACTAATAAAAACTTTTAACTATACACAAGCAAATAAAAAGTATATGAATATACTTTTATAATTTCAAATATTATTAAAAATAATACACACCAAAATTGATGTATACATAAATGAATAGGTTACACTATCTCTCATATAATGTTATTATTATTGGTTTTTTTTCTGTCACACGCACACCACACGATCACCACCACCTACCACCACCATCACTACTACCACTCTTCTACTTTCAAATACTACAATCATAGAGCAAGGAGGCTGGAATAAGGACATTAGTTGCACTCGATGACCAGGGAGGTGAGTTGATGTTCTTGTTGCTGCTGCCGTTGCCGTTACTACGGGATCTTGTCTTCTTTTAAAGGACACAATCTCATATACACACATACATATATATATACATATATAAACACCCATTCACCCAAATATACAGTGTACACATACATATATATCATAATGGTTCACTCCAAAGTGCACGCGCGCTATTCACATTGTGTGTCAACTTGTTTTTATTTTTAAGTTATTAAAAATAAACTTAATGATGATAAAGAAATATGAGCATTACCGGCGGTGGTAATTTTTATCTATCCACCGCCCGTGTTTCACTAAGCACTAAAATCACAAATTCACAGATATTAATAAAATTACATAACCAATAAATGTATAACTTTTAATATATATATATATATCATCAATCACAACATCATTACACAAACACTATTAAAGTTAAAACACAAAAATATGAAAATATGGAAGGAAAAATGTTATATTAATGGGCTTTTTTTTACTCTGTTATAAAAGAAAGGGCTCTGATCAGTGATTTATTGTATAGTTCAATACAATGTGTATTTGCTTAATTACAGATACCTTTTTTGATTATGTCTTTCAAGCTTGATTTTAATTACATACATAATAGTTTATATTTTAATATTTAATACACTAATATTTATTATAGATGATAATAGGCAATAGTACTTTAAAAATGGTCGTTTGTTTGTTGCTATAATAACATTTTTTTATACTATTTAATTATTTTGCTTTAATACACTAATACACTATTATTAATTTTGTTTATTTTATTCTACAATATAAACCTAGCGTTGATGTTTATTATTTTGATTTTTATATTTTATTTGTAGAGTGTAGATGTTGGCACAAAAACCGTAGAAAATTTGCACATACAAGGCGGTAAGACATATGTTGCCTAAGGTTTTTTATTAAATTGCTTTTAATTTTATTCTGCATAAACTGCCCTAATTGTAATTTTATAGTTCATAGATTAGAGGCGATTAATATTCTGATACATACTATATTTAACTTAAAACTAAAAATATTTTTTGATGATGTATAAACAATAGAGTAAATCTAAAATATGAATGTAACTGTACGTAGAAGTATGAACTACAAACAATTATTTTCATTATTTTACCACTGTATATTTTTTTCCTTAAGACTTAAATTTTACTCAAATATTTAACGTTTTTCCTCGTTTTGCATAGCATATTATTATAGTAGTAATTAAGTTGTTGTGTTGTTGTTATTGTTGACTTGTTGTTGTAGTATGAATTAGGCATAATGAATTTTGTTTATTTATGAACCTTAAATGTTGAATGTTGATTATTATTTGTCCTGTTATATTTAAATAACTTAATCCATATTTTATATAATTTTAATTCAATCGTCTTAGACATAATATTATAAAAATAATAGATAGATGAAAATCCCTGTAGACTTTAAAAATACATTTAATATTTATAGATATTTTATATATATATATATATATGTATATATATACATATACATATATATTTAGATAGAAGACAATAAATATAAAATATACATCGACACACTATCTTGATCATTACGACAAAGGCTTTGTTGTCGGTGATTATTGTTGTTGTTGTTTTTTTTTTGTGTAGAGCCATGAAGTCGGGATGAAATCTCTAGTGATGTTGGATGAACAAGGGGGTAAGAGCTATGAAATAAAAAAAAAACGAGTTAACAAACAAAGTATAAAAACAATATTAATGCTAAAATCTGAGACGCGATAAATGGTATCGAGTTGGATTTTATTATTCTAAAAATGTTTGTAATTCATATACTATCCATATATATAACTTAATTAATACTTAAATATAGTCAATGGAATAAAAATAATAAACAATTTTGATTCATGATACATTTTAATAAATATAGTCAATTCCAATGCCTAGTAGAATATTTAAGGCTATTTAAATTTCACTACTAAATTTCATTACTTTATTGAGAATTAAATGTATAAAATCTTTAATTTAATCTTTTTAGTGGTGTATTGGGATCTATCACAAGTGCATGTTTTGAAATGTATTAAAAATAATTTAGAATTAATGTTTCTAAAAGATGATTTTCTGATTACATTATAACTTAAAAGTACTTAAATTAATCATCCACATACGCCACTGAAGTATAATTATAATCTATTAATGTCAAAAATTAACGAAACAACAACATAATTTGTACAAAACAAAAAAAAAAATATGAATAAAAGACAAATGCGAATCTGAGGAAACGTTTCTAATGCAAAATTAAAATAATATAATAATTATCTAATAATATGATACTGCCGGTAATGTTCTTTGATATGAACATTCTATTTTTACTAACTTATTATTATTTATTCAAAAATAAAAATTATGACAGTCTTTTAATATTTTATTGATGTAAGCATTGCGCGTTTAGTTCAGTCTAATTATCACATTTTTAGGAGAATCACTACACACAAAAACAATAATATCTACACTTTTGTACAACTCTATTATTCATATTAAATATTATTATTAGTAGTGTCTAATATATTTTTTTATTTGTGTGTGTGTGTGTGTGTGTGAATATTTCAAAAACCATAGAACAATTGGACAGGATTGAAGAAGGCATGGATCAGATTAATGCTGACATGAAAGAGGCAGAAAAGAACCTTACTGGCATGGAAAAATGTTGTGGAATTTGTGTACTGCCTTGTAACAAGTATGTTAAAAATTACATTTCATATTTTTTTATGTATGTTGACTTTTATTTGTTTGATTATACTAATGTGTACTTAAAAGGTCAGCTTCATTTAAAGAAGATGAAGGTACGTGGCGAGGTAATGATGATGGTAAAGTGGTCAACAACCAACCACAGCGCGTAATGGATGAACGTAATGGAATGGGTGCCCAAGGAGGTTACATAGCAAAGTAGGTACTTTTATAAAAATAGTTCGAATTATTAAAACTTTAAAATTATAAACTGCCTACTAGCACAAATACTCTGATTAAGTTAAACGGTTTATACAAGATTCCTTTGGGTTTTTCGTTATATTATACCTATATACCTATGTGAATACATTTTTTGTTTAAAATCTAAAAAAATACAACATTTTTTCATTAGTTATAATTTTTAAGTTTTTCTTTTCATTATAAATACTTATTATTCTGATATTATCTCTTTTTTATGATTGTTGTGGTTATACTAAGATGTATTTTCTGTAATATTTTATATTTTCTATGATTTATAGAATTACAAATGATGCACGAGAAAATGAAATGGAAGAAAATATGGGTCAAGTTAATACTATGATCGGAAATCTTCGTAATATGGCACTAGATATGGGAAGTGAATTGGAAAATCAGAATAGACAAGTATCACGAATAAACATGAAGGTATTTTTTGGTTTTTATTATTTGGAGTTTACATGTTTTGATATATTTAAATAATTGTTCATGTTTAAGATTAAATTTTATTAATTTAAAATCAAAATTGCTAGCTGGAAATAAGTTTGAATAATATTGAATTATTCAAAAAATTAGAAAAACTATTTTCAAAGTACATTTCACTAGTGATCATCATACCTGTATTGTATAAATTTTAAATTTCTTTCTTCAGCATTTTTAAAACTAATAAGAATTATGTTTATAATTATGAAATAAATTATACATAATTTTTAATATTTTACTTTACTTTTACAATTATTATTTGTTTAGGCTGGATCTAATGAAACAAGAATTTCAGTGGCAAACCAACGAGCACATGAACTGCTCAAGTAATTTGATATGCAAAATATGGCTAGGACAACAGCTATTATACTACTACGGCTATTTGTTTTAATTTATTGCTACAGCTATCAGAAAAGGAATATTACTTTTTTTTTAATTTGATAATTCTTTAAATTGTATTTATAAAAAAAAATATATAATTTATTTATCGTGAATTATTGTTATGTATTATTATAGTTTTAAATATTTTACATACATTTTTATGTCTTATTGATTAATATAAAATTAGTTAGTTTAATAATTTTTAGCTTTTTTTTACTATTGTTAATATTGTTTAAGAATAAAAGGCTGGCAGCAAATTTGGTTACAGAGATAAATAGCTGTGTTATGTGGTCCAACAATTAAATTTTCATTTACTGTTAAATTTTTTTAGTTTAATCATCATTAATAAAATACTATTACTAGGTTTAAACACAGCAATAATATTTAGAAAGATCCAAAATAATTTGTAATTCTCATTAAACTTATTAACATTTATGTAAACATATACGTTTTTAAGGTATTGAAACATTTAACCAAATCATAATTATTATTTTTATTAATGATATTTATAAATTTAATATTTATTATTGTTGATTCTTGAAGCAAATATCAAACCATTATTTCATAGAGTGATATAAAATTAATTATAATTTGTGGAGAAAAAGTTATATTTGTTGCCTATTCTCTACATAATATAATACATATTTATACACCAAATTATTAATAATATATTATTAAAAACAATTGAAATATTTATTTCGCATATTTATATTATATAACATTTTTATGTATTTTATTACTAAAATAATACATCTAGTATAATATTTATTATTTACATTAGACTGCATAATGAAAGTGCACTTGCGTATTATCATTATAAATATTATCTTAGAAAAGTGCAATACTTATTTTATACTTTTTTCATAGCTCAAAATATTACCACATTGTGCTTAATGTGCATTGTTATTAAAATTAATTATTAGTTCATTAACTATGATTTTTGGGTTATTGGTGTGAGTGATTGTTATAACACAGTTATGATATGGTTAAAAATGTTGTTATTTTGTATAAATAATATTTAATTAGATTTAAAATTGTTAGTGTAATTTTTCTTTATAATAAAAGTGATAATAAACTAGAATAAATTTATTTATTTATTTTTGTTTTGTTGTACCTATTAACTAAGTTCTATTAAGTTAAATTATTTATTCTAACGACTATCTATTATATATCTCTTTAACTATTTCATCTAGAAGATAAACTATTAAAAAAATTTCTTATATTTGATGGAAACTGATGGTTAAACTTTTAAGAATATATATTGGATATAACTATACATTCCTTTATAAAATATATTGATAAACATATCTTCATCTATGTGACTTAAATATCTATTAATTTAAATAGACAATAGGTTACACATATTTCAATAACCTGTATTATTTCTTGTTATTTTTTTTTTAATACTAGTGTACATATAGAGGGCTGTGTGCTGTTTTATCTCTAATTTAAAAATGTTAGTGTAAGAATCAAGTTAAATATGGTTAAAATATTTTTTTCATTGTATTATTTATATTAATTACTAGTAGAAGTCTCCTGCGCCAAAATTGCTTTGTTACACAGTTACACATTAAAATCTTTATTAAAAAAGGTTATGTTTGTTAGCATCTATTTTATTAATTCTTATGTATATTCTAATCATTATTAACAACTTAAAATACTAATACATTCAAAAATATTTATTCACGTCTTACACAATAGTCAAGTTATGAAAAAACCGGAATATACCTACTTATACGCATTGTCAATTAAATTTTACAAAAAAAACTTAAAGTTACAAATGAAGGAATTTTGATATATTTGTTTATTAGTTTTGTTAGGAAAATAAAGTTGTTGATACATGTAGTAGATCCTATTGTTTTTCTAAGAAACTTTATGTACACTCAAACCTGCTATAATATCACAGTATAAGTAATGAATAAACAACCATCACACATACAATTTTCTTTCTATTGGTCATTGGTGTTAATACATTATCTTTTCATAAATTATTTCAATAACAAGTTAATTGCATTAAAGTTTGAAGTCATAGTATTTAGTACTATTTACATTGTTGTTGTGTGTAACTGTTTAAAATTTATAAAATTTAATATTATTTTAAGTGTAATACTTTTATCAAAAGTACATTTTGTTTCACGTATTATTGAATCATTTTCATCATCGATGGTAGGGCACTGATATGTTTGATTGTATTATTGAATAAATATATATATTATTATAATCTTTTTATCTAAATACACCTGTAAAATATTATTTACAACAATTATTATTAGATATGTAATATTATATAATAATTATACTACTATGAAAATTTTATTTGTAAACTATTTACTTATATCTATTATCTACCTATCTTTGAGTGTAATAACTTCTATATCTTATATTCATTATTTATCTATACTATGCAGTGCGCATGTACTCTTTAATTAATTACATTATTTCATTGTGTCGTAAAATTGAATTTGTTTGTTTTTTTCAAAAAAAAAAAAAAACAATTGACATATTTTTGTGGCCCGTTATAGTATGCATGCTTAAAAATATATCTAGATAATATTTCATTATTGTCATAATTATAATGCAACCTACCTATTTAGCATTTATCTATTTTTCCTTTAGCTTGTGCTGTTGCTCGGAAGTTGGAGTACCTATAGGGTATACACTTTATTTGAGTTGCAGGGTTCAATAAATATTGACACATTAAAAATAATGATAATGAGTTACATATATAAAGTATTGTATTATATGACGTTGGTTACATTTACATAACTGTGACGGCAATACTAAGATTTTATTCTAAAAATTAACAATTCTCTTGTTTTTTTTTCCGTGAATATTTTATACCACTCATCTAGACCAGTGGTCGACAACCTTTTTAGACCCCCGGGCCACATTCATAAATTAAAAAGAGGTGGCGGGAAAGACAAAAATAAAAATGTTATATTCCAAATTATTTATTAAGAAAAAATTACAACTGCTTAATAGGTTTAATGTGATTTTTGTTGTTGGATATTGTCAACTCATTTTTCAATTTCCACATTAAAATTACTTGTGCTGGCTCTAAGTACATGGTGGAGATGATCATCAGTTAAGCGTGAACGGTATGGGTTCTTAATTTTTTTCATATGAGAAAAGGCCTGCTCACACACTTAAGTGGATCCAAACATACTGAAGTATTTTAAGATATCTTGTGGCTGCAAATCTATTATTTCAATTGGAAGCTCAACAGGAATATCTTCAACATCAATATTAAACGGATTGGCGAGTAGTTGAAAATATTGTGAATGTCGTTTGAAATCTTGAAATAGATTATTAAATTGTGGTTGAAGTATCGAAATAGCAGTATGGTTTTTTTTTGATATGATATTCAATTAAATTCCGTTGTTGTAGAATTTAAAGCGGGCCGCCGGTTGCCGACCACTGTTCTAGAGCATCAATATTTTCCCTCTCCTTCGTGTAACAACCAATAATTGTTACACCGACCTAGGTATGACAATGTCATAATTAACACAATTAAGTGAAGTGAAAAGTTTTATTCATAAAAGTTCAAATACATAATTTTCATCATTGCAGAATGACTTTTTGCATATTGCCGAGCTGATTGGAGTCTTTAATTAAAACTGTTTATAAACACTACGCTAAAGCTCTGAATCTATAATTAGGATCCTTTAAATATGACAAAGTAAAAGTAGGTAGGTAGTGTTTCTAAGCAACAAACAGTTTTAACACCCACATGCCTCACAACTTGAGACTCTGCTTATTTATTTTGTTCTAACCTCGTATTGACCTTCTGACGGAAGAGTCATTTTGCTCTTTGGAGCCACTGCACGTTCATAAAACTCAAAGAACCAATAAATCCAATTCATTATAAAAATAAGTTTCATACCATATTTAAATGTTCATTCGATCCTATTGATTATAAACCTTCCTCCCTTATTCGTGCTAAATATAAATTTGTGTCTAAACAATGTTTTAAGCTTTTGTGGAGCGTACAAAAAATTCTTTTATTAAAGAACCGACCAACATTTTTGAATTTAATTTGTAAAAATCGCTCCTGCTGATGATTTTATTAAATCTCTGTCTTTAAATAGTGTCTTCAAAAGCAGAGGTCTGTCAATTTATTTTCTTCGCACTTCAGCTTTGTATATACTCGAAATCTTCAATTGATGTCGACTTCTTTAACCTGTACATTCCGTATTTTTAATCTGCTTCAAATAGTGTAGTGTGTTCCGTAAGCTAACCTTATTTCTCAATGTTTCCACTTTAGGCCCTGATAGTATATCACTATATCAGGTGAATTTTTATTCAACTTGCATGTTATTTCTTTACCACTT
>PVMI01064546.1:1152-23749 GCA_008528875.1 Aulacorthum solani | reverse complement strand
AATGATGGCGAGGATTTAGTCGAAGAGGCATCACAGTGGTGGCAGAACTAGACGACCTGGGCGGTTAATTACATAATATTATTATGGTCACGGACTTCCGCTTCACAAACTGGCGCCAGTTCTGATCTCGAGCAACCCAATTAGTAGACTAAATTCGAGATCAACTCAATAATTCGTCTTAGCCGGCTATATAAAAACTGTACACAAAAAATAATGTACATTAGGATGAATTCTCTAACCCCCCCGCACGGGTATAGAGCAGCTATTTTTTTTTACGAAATATTAGCATGAATTTTCACTATTTTTAGAATCTCTTATTAACCATTTAATTAAAAAAAATCATAAGTGGTCTGGGGTTATGTTACCCATCCTAGTAGACAAAGTTCTCTAGTAAAAGTAGGTAATTTGAAAAATTTGGATTTAAAATGAAAATTTGTATGTAATTGGAATTTAGTAGTAAATATTATATATATTTCATAAATAAGAATAAAACTCTCAAGTATGTAAAATATAATGTTAATCATTTATATTAAAGTATTAAACATAATAAAACAAAAAAAAAACAATACAGGACATAAAATAGTAAATTTACTAGAATGAGTATTTTTTTAAAGGTCTATTGTTTTAATGTTTTGGGTGTTTTAAATTTAAATAAAACATTATAAAATATTTTACATTTAAACAAACAATAATGATTTGAAGTATTGTGTTGTAATTTAAAAATAATATCCACGGGTACTAGAAAGTTTTAAGTACATAATTATATTTTATATATACAATGACGTTTTCAAATCCAATTTAATCAGCAAAAAAAGACGTATATAACCTACTACATTAGTATAGTGTATTTCTGATATTTAATATTAATATAAATTACCTACTTTAATAGCAATAATATCATAAAATATTCTTGTCTTCAGTCAGAATTGTTTTTTCAGTTTTTTGTATTTTGTATACAATGATTAAGCGGTAATGATTACCCACTTGCCCACCTTTTCTAATAATGGATATTCTTTAATAAAAGAATCACCTTTTATATAAATGTAAAGATTTAAATTTAAATTTAATACATAACAAACTATATGGGTTAAGCCAAGTTATTGATTGTAGTGTTCTTTTTTTGTATTATTTAACTAAATATCTGTATACAATACAAAACAAAATCAACAATAATTACAAATGTCACAAAATAATATATTTGATATTTCTATGGTAACCATGTACAATATTGTAATTTTTTCCAACATTTTTTTTTTTAAAGAATTTCCTCATTATTTTTATAATATACTTGCATATTTCTAGTTTGAAAAAATGTTTTTCCATATTCAAATGTAGATACCATTATGGCACATGCAGGTGCTACTTTGATTATCCGTGGAACTAAACCTCTAAAAATTGCACGAGTTCCATTTGTTTGATATATGTCAATAACTGCTTTGACTGTCCATGTTGAAGCTTTTCTAGGAGGTTCTGAAACAACTACTAAGTATTTTATTTATTCGAACATAAAATTTAATAATTTATTGTACTATAAATATTTGCATTATTAACCTGTAATAATTTCTTTTTCAGTTAATTCAATTTGACGAATGGTTTTGACAACATCAAATGGTGTTGTTAATGCTGCAGCCAACTAAAACATTTAAACTTAATAGCAATTAATTGGAAATTACAAAAAATAATAGTGAATAGATTTTGGAATGAATTATTTTGTAGTTTTCTGATATATTTAATTTCTTAAATTTAATAAACTGTAAGAAGTATGTTTTTACATATTTATTTATACATATTCATTCATTGAGATTTAATATTGATAAATTAATATTTATCGGCTATAGTGTTTTTTTTATACTTATTCAATTTTTATTTAAAAAACAATTTTTTAGTTAAATCAAATTTTATTACCGCTCCAGCTATGCTCCCTGCTAAAAAGTTGTACATAAATGATGTTGGTTGGCCTGATATTTGTTTAATATATTCATACGTAACCCAATATATACCTTTAAAAACATAATATTAGAAATAATTCACATGAGTATTAATTATTTAATAAATAATGTAATTGTAAAAAATAAAAAATAAATTTATATAATCAACATTCCTATGTTTAGTATCTTATTTATTTTTTATTAGGACTTTAATATAAAGAAACGACAATTGTAACCAAATTTAATAAAAAAAGTTTAACTCACCAGAAAAAGGAACATCTCTAAGTAGAGTAGAACCTAGACCTTTCCATAGACCTTTATAGCCATGATACTCTAATAAACTTTGTAATGCTTGATGTACTTCTAAATAACTAAGTTTTTTTGACTGCATTTTGGTACGGATGAGTTCTAATGGACTAACTGATGTAGCAGCTCCAAAACGGGCAACACATCCTGATATACCAGAAATCCACAATGGTTGATTCTGATTATCGTTAGCATAAAATGGTTTGGTTAAATCATGAAGATAACATCGTATTTGTTCATATGATACAAAATAAACAATTGTGGCAGGTACTGCAAGTATTAATGTTGGACTTAACCCACTCCATAATGACAAAATTCCTTCATTTTTGCTAATTTGTTTAAAAGCATCCTAAAAAAAAAATATATATATATATACATATATATAAAATATTAAATTATGATTTTTAAATCATTTTAATAAACCAAAATATCTTTACAAGAGTTCCATTAAATTGGCTAGGTCTGTTGTACCATTGGACATTTCTGTAATAAGGGCTATCAGAGGTATTTTTTTTTAATGTATTACATGGACAAATATGATCCATTAAACCATTAGAATAAAAAAAACATGTATGTTTATTTGTTATTCTAGATTGTGCTTGCATGCGTACTTTTATGACATCCAATGGAGTAACTAAAAAGTGTGTAAATTCATATTATAATTCAATTTTTAAACATATTATAATTTATAATACAAACAAATAACTAACCAAAAAAAGAAGTAATTAATGCTCCTGTACAAGCAGCAGCCATTTGTTGTACTGGCTGTATTCGAAACTGCGGATCATCGATCAATAGTTTATTATTTGAGTTATATTTAGAATCCATGACTTTTTAAATAGTAAGTTGATCTAATAAAAAAATGATAGTTAAAAAATATAATAAATATCTTTAACTTATATTAATTATCCTTTGTTTCACTTCATCATCGTGAATTTTGAAACACATACTGGATTATACTATTTGAAACAACCTCAGTAGAGGGTTAAAAGTTGATAACTATTAAACTACCAATATTCAATTGAACAAATACAATTTTCAACAAACATCAGAATAAAACGGTTTATTTTTTATAACATTAAAAAAAATTATTGTAAAAGTAATAATAAATTACTTGATTTCTAATACATACTCACTAATCGTTTTTTATACATTCAATACACTAGACAGCTATAAATTAGACGTTCCATTTTTTTCATCGCCATCATAATGATATTAATATAATGGAATAAAACACAAATGAAGATTAAAATACAGGTCACAGCTTCGTAATTATTAATAAGTCATTTTGGTTCAGTAAAGTACGCAGAGAAAGGGCTACTGATTTTGAAATATTGTGTATATTCATGTACTGAATTTAAGTCATGAATTTCACCTTCACGTGGTGACTACTGTGCACGATTGTGAATCGAGTGAGTACTAAATGACTAAAACTTTGAACGAGTGTGAAGTGAACGATTAAAGTGATAACTATACGGCATAATCATGTGCAATCGGCACACTGATTACTGGCAACAGGCAAGTGTCAATATTCCGGCATAGTGCATACTCGCCATAGATAATAAAGATACTCGCATAGAATTTAGAAGCACAGATCATTACACGGTCTTAGAAGACCGTGGATCATTATATAAATTATAATCTGCTATAGAGGTAGCCAGTAGGTGTTACATTCATGGATAATATATACAGTATATATTATCTATGGTTACATTGCCATTTGCCACATTGGAGATAACAAACTGATTAGGTTATGAACTGATAAACTGATAAAAAATTATTTTTATTTTTTTGAGAAAATAATATCACAAAATTAAGGATAGTGCTATAAAGTATAAATCCGTTTTTTAATACCTTTAATATATTTTAACTGATATTCTATAAACTTACTAGGAACCTTTTTGACAATATTCTAGCTTTTTGCCCCCTACGAAAAATGTTGTATCGATATTTATAAAAAAACATTTCATTGAAAATTGAAAATTTTTGTTAACAGCTCAAAACGAGTCAAAATATTTTGAAAATTATATCATCACTAAACTAAATGTATTTAGTTCAGTGTATATCATGTATAGACAATTTGTCAATAACAATTTCAGAAACATATTTTTTAGGTTGAATAGAGCTTAAGAATAAAATTTTAAAAACATGCATTTTTTTTGACATTTAAAGTGTCCTGTGGAGATACAAACTTATTTTTCTCAATATAAACTTCCTATCATTTTGTAATGTAAATTATATTTTAAACTAGTAGATCTTAAGTATATTATTAAACCTTAAGTGGATACTAAGTTTATTAACTATTTATTTTACTCTTTGCTAAGGATAATAGTCATGAATAATTCATAATTATTATAATAGGTTTAATAGATTGGAGCTATGATGATTAAACAATACTATACTATTATAGTTATTAAAATTAATTAATTTAGGTTTTATAATTTGTAAAAAATGTCCTAGAGCAACAAGTACCTACTATATAGACTAAATACTATTTTAAACTATTATTGTAAGTGCATAGCAATTAATGACTCAGAAACTACTCATTTAAATTTTGATTTATATAGTCAATATTTTATAAAAATTCATCTAATTAATAATTTATGGTAAAACATGAGCTAAATATTTTTTTTAAATATTAGTATCTCCATAAGATACACCTTAAATGTTATGAGGAATCAGCTATTTTAAAATGTTCATTGAGTGTACTAAAAAATTCCAAAAACTAGAATTTGAATAAATTGGTTATTAAATTATTAAAAGGCAATGAACATGCTGGATGAATCGCTCTGTATAATTATTATGTCAATGATTACCATCTGGCACTAATTATATAAATCTATGATTTCCATTCAATTTTAAGTGTAGTTGCCCATTATAATAATTATAATAATTAATCATAGAAATAAATACAAACAATTAGATTATATATGTATTTACGAGCCTTGGGAAATTTATTTGGAACACAATCTATAATAATACTTTAACTTCAATTGATTAATCATTTTTAAGATATTAAAATTAAAAGCACACATAGCAAATGGGATTACGGACTAACAAAGAATAATACTAATGAACTAAATATTATATGGGCTGTAAAATTGTAATGGTTTAAATGTTTAATGTTTATACTAATTGCAACAAGCATATTAATACATATTTAAACTAAATTGTAGTCATCAGTTTAGGAAGAATAAAAGGGTCACATTTAAATTTAATTTATGACTAGAAAAAAATAGGAAACATGAAAACATGTATTATAAAAAATAAATTAAAAACATATAGATTACAAGTAATCAATTATTTAAATAAAATAATTCATATAAATTACTACCATATTTAAGAAAATTGACTAACTAAATATTAAAATTAAATTATTCATCCTTAAAAGATTCACGGATATTATGTTAGGATTAAATTAGGCATGTTTCTAAATAAAACAGGTTAGGTTAGGTATTTATTACAAAAAGTGTACGGTTATATTACTATAAAATAAAATAATAAAATACAAACTGTTCAATAATTCTAGAAAATCCTTTCTAGACATGGAATAATTTATATTTTCCATACAAGTGAATTAAACAATATAAAACATAAAAAAATACTAGAAGCAGATTATCAATTAGCAAAGGGTGTATACTTAATAAAACAAATTCAGTTTAAAAGTGCAACTTGCTACAATATAGCATAAAAAGAATTATTAAAAAAAATATATTTGTTAAAATTTCGATAAAATATCACATTACAAAAAACTATATATTTAAATTAACCAATGTAAAAATTTTATATTTTTCTAACATTGTAATTTTCTTAAATACTTAATTACATTTAGAGAATACTAAATATAGAATGGACGGAATGTGTAAATAATATTTGAGAATTAAGTATAAATATATCTTATAGGTAAGAAGTTACTATGTTAAGGTGAACATAATCAATTTAATTCGACAAATCAGACATTTTTAGACAATCATTTGAAACACGAATTATAAATGTACAATGGATTATAAGAATATAGTTTTAAAATAATTTTATGTCATTAATTTAATCAGACGATTTTATATTTATTTTTTAAAAATTCACCTTAAAAATTTAACAACCACCTTGAAGTATTATACTTAACAAACAACAATTATTTTTAAGGCAGTCTGTACGTTAGCTTATAAAAAAAAAAAAAAATGAGATTCACAACTTAAAATCAACAATTATAAATGTCATAGTCATTGGTAATAAAATAAAACTTTTACATTTCATACATAACCTATAACATTACTATAAAATATTTAATTTAATTAAATGTTTAAAAAAGAATGATATTATAAAATACTGATAATAATGAAAATGGAAATAAAATCATAAACTTGTGTTCAATAAAATAATGGTAAGTATTAATTATAATTTAAAATAATAATAAAGTAAAAACAAAAATAATATTTGTTTTAATTGCAATGTAAATCCAAATTTACCAAACATACTCTAATAATGTAAATACTAGTATTAATAACCAAAAAATAAAATCTGCTAATTGGTTTCATTTGATTTGTTCTTCCATTAATAAAATAAGCAAAGTAAATAAAACATTAATGTTTTATAAGGTTTAGAAACCATATAAAAAATAAGAAAAATTCACTAATAATCAAATTTAAAAATTATTGTTTGGTTAAATAATAATAATGATGATAAAAAAACTAAATTAAATAAACCATTCTCGTTTTTTCTGCACTTGGTGACCAGTTGTTGAATGTATAACAGCATCATCAGGATCTAATGCTATATCAGCACCTCGATCTTCTTGTGTAATATAATCACCTTTATGGCGAGCCACATATCGACCCACCAAAAATGCAAGTATGAGGATTACTATCAAAATTATGGAAAATATTCCTAAAAAAAAAAGAAATATTTTAAATAAATAAATAAATAAATACATATAATGAATAATAACATGAATATTTACCACCAATTAAAGCAGAATTAGTCTCATTGTATGCAGCCTTTACTTTATTTTCATCTAATATAGGAGGGGGTCTAGTCTCGATTATAGGCGGTGGATGTGTGACTGGTTCAACACCACAAAAATCTTCCTTTATCGTGGCTATAAATAAAAATGTATTACTTCATATCATACATCATCTGGTTAAAGGAGCATACCACACAAAAAAATGTTTTCTTCAAATTATAAAATAATATTAAATTATTGAAAAACTATTAAAAATCATTTGGTCAAAATTCAATGTAAAAAAAAATATTATTTAAGGAGATGGCTGGGATTAGGGAATTTAGAATGGCCAGGTGATATCATAGGGACATACTAGATACAATTTAATATTTTAAGCGTGCAAGTTTCTAACTATGATTTAGGTATCTAAAAATTTTTACTTTTAATGTTTCATCTATTATCAATTTTTAAGTTAAAAACTTTATTATTAATATTATTTTGTGTCCTTATGTCAGCTATTTTATGATAATTTTATTTATATTTAAGATATGAGCATAAATATAAATTATTATAATATAACAATGGTTCTAAAATGCATAAAAGTTAAAATATTGTAAAACCACCAATCTAAGGACACAAATAATGTTCATAGTTTAAGTTCGATGATAGGTGAACTCATTCTATTATTAAAAGTAATGTGGCCACATGGGTTGGTTCTATTAAATATAATGTTACAAATATGTTACACGTGGGTCAGAGAGAGAGAAATAAATGGTGCTCTGATATCCTCTTAATATAAAGAAAATTATTATATGGTTTTGCTACTTTTTTCATGTAAAAATAAAATTATCAAATTCTTTTATTGTGTTTTTTGAACTATAACTTCTTACTATTCATTCCACTGACATTTGGAGGTCCATCTTGTTGGAATAACAATTTCAGAGGATAAATATCATCAAACTCTACACGTGATACACAACCAACAAAACCTTCAGTCATAGATGTATTACGGCCAATGTACATGTATTGAATATTGTTAAATTGTGCATCAGTAGATTCTTTGATGTCAAAATGAAATTCTTTAGGATCGGATCCATCAACCTATTAACATATGAAAGTATGTTATTAATAATAGAATAATAATTTAATTATAATATGATTAAAAATACCTCCATGATTAGAGTAGAGCCAGAATTTTTTCTTCTAATTCTAAGATCATGGTATTGTCCAAGACCAAAATGCTGATCTGGAAATATTAATTCTTGACGTTCAAATCCAAAATCAAATACAACTCGTAGATGACCTATCAACAATAGAAACATTTTTATTAGTTGAATTATTTAATTTTATAATAAATACAACAAAATTGAATGCTAACCACTATTAGAAACCATAATTGTCATGTATTCTTTTGAAATATTTGAAAAAAGTCCAAGTAGGAACCCTTTTGGATTAGTAGTTGTAAAACCTACTCTGATGTTTTCAGATATTGTTGATCTCCATATTCCTTCAAAATCATACCTTATCATTGAGTTGGCCTTAAGATTCACACCGATTTCTAAAAATGATGTATATGTATTTAAAATAAATAGAAACATATGCCATAAGTCAGTCATAAGCAGAACACTTAATTCTTACAAAATGCAATTATGAAAAAGATTTGAAAATTTGATTTACCATCAGCACAGATTGGTCCCTTAAATGCAGTCCATCGACAGTCACAGGTGTAACCATCATATTTTTCAAAACATGTCCCATTATTAAGACAAGGACTACTATCACATTTACCAATACATCCAGGAGAAATACCATATAACCCCTTTTCAGCATATGATTTTAGGTCTACGAGTTGTCCATTTAACATAAATGCTCTTATGCAACCAATGAAACCATTTTGTTCATCAGATGATGCTCCTAAAATAATTGGTATATTTAATAAATTATAAGCTAATGAGTAATGCATAATAAGTTAATAGTCACAAACCAATCACTAGTTCAGATGTCAAGTGTATTGCACGCACAGGACCAGGAGGTTCTCTTACTGACTGTTTTATGGCTCCGTTTACAATAATTCTACTTTCTTTTCTACATTTTTGTACAATTTTATATTAATAAATCAAAATGTCATTAATATAGAATTTATTTAAACGAAAAACTAACCTATTTCTTTCTAAAACAACTGAATGCCATCTATCATCATTCAGTTTGTCGGAAGTTTCCACACGGACATTTAAAGGTCCACTGCCAGCTTGGTAACTGAATTGTAAAGAGTGACCACCTAAAAACCAAAGTAGCAATAAATATTTATGCTTGATAATAATTATTAACTTCTATAAAAGTTAACACATAATAATTTTATTACTTATAAGTGATAATTTTATATAATCTTTAGGTCCATGACTTTCAAAAATAATGGCATTTTCAATAGTTGTTTTGAACTCAAAATAAATGTCACCATTTTGTCCAAAGTCAAATGTTGGTAAACGAATTTGTGAGTCAAGTTTTCGGAATGTAACAACATTGTTGAAAAGTTCTATAAAATAATACATAAGACATTTGTAAACACAAATTTTGTTTTTAAAAATAATATAGAAATTCACCATCTCCTTCACACATTAACGGTCCAACTTTAAATCTCGCTTCTTTATCATCCAATGGGGTACCTGTGTCTCCAAATCTAACTTGTTTTATAGGCAGATGCTCTTTTTCTCTTATATCACCACTGTCTGATTGCCAACTATCAAGCCCTATAGAAATGTTTGAAAACATGGAAAAGAATCAAAATAAATAATAATAGATACATGTAAACGAGCAATTTACATCTTATAATATTATTTACCTGAATCACAATTGCACCATTTAGTAGTATCTTTACAGTTACCAATTATACCACATTGACATTTGTATGAACCGGGAATTGAACCACCCCAATAGTCCATTTTTTGATTATGCCTTGATACCCACCACCCGAATGGTCGAAAATCCAATCCATTTGCTGTTAATTGTAATACATTATTAATATTTTATGATAACAAAATCATATTTCTTATTAGAGGTTAAGTATAATACCTGGAGAATTAAATAATCTAGATTGTTTACAAGAATAACTTAATGGCTGCCAACACGAATGTGATCTATTAATAAGTGCCTCAATTTGAAATAAATCTGCATCATAATTGAAGTCTTGTCTAAAACTTCCAGGTTCTTGAAAACCATCAACGGTGGAACCACTTTCACTTTGATGTCTAATCGTAGTAACTATTCGTCCATCAGCTATACATTATAATGTGTTTAAATAACTTTTTTATGTTTCATACACATTTAAAAAAATGATTATTGTTTAATAATATATTACACAACAATGAAAGTAGTGTATTTACCATAATATTGGCATGTAACTGGAAACGGCTTTAATGGACCACTTCCATCTACATCTATTTTTATATCAGAATTTTGTCCTACTGGATTAACATTCTTAAAAGCGAGGCATGACAATGGATTCAATGCTAGTTATCAATAACATTATTAATTTGAAAAAATATAATTTTTAAATGTTATAAATTTAATTTCTTACGTGTTTGGCATACAGCACCACTATATCCTGTATTACCACAATCACAGAAAAATTCATCAGAATTTTGTTTACATGTTCCAGAATGTTTACACGGACTTGGATTACACCGATCACTCATTTGACAGGCATCAAATAATATTTCTTTATCACAACAATAACCTTCCTAAAATTAAAATATTAAATATGAATTCAAAATTTTTATTTAAATTCATAAATATAGTGTCATTATATTTACTCCTTGTTTCCAATCAGTTGGTAACATATAATTTCCATCAATTGTAATTAAACGCATGCATCCGACAAATCCAATTGAACCATAAATACCTCCTAAAACAATATACATTAAATTATTATCATTTATTAATTAAAACCATAAAACTAAATATATATTTAAAAACAAAGGAAATAAAATAATTTATCTAACCGGCAATAAAATTATTTTGTCCAGTTAAGAAATCTAATTTTCTAATTGTCTGCATAGGTCTATTATCTACATTAAGCTCCAAAAAATTTTCTTTAAGAATCAAAATCACACTATGCCATTTGCCATCATTAAAACTTTCTTCATAGTTGTCTAAAACTACACGTGTGTTGTCTTTGGTCATCAACTCTACTTTAATGTGTTCATTTTCCAAGTACAACTAAAGAACAAATAAAAAATTGGATTCAATAAGAAAATATGTAAGTAAAATTGTTTTAAAAATTAATTACCTTGACATATCCATTTATTAAAAATTTGTGGTGAGCCAATAACCCACGTTCTTCATAGGTCCGGAATGACAAAGATATATTAATCTTTTTCATTCCTTCATAACTTTTAATTCGTGCATAAGATGATCTTGATAAAAATGTAACAGGGACAATAGGAGATTCCTAATAAAAATACATTATTTTAGTCATTTATAATTTAATTTTTAATATCAGATAATAATCATACCAAACAAGTATATAATGTATTTATTTTTTGATATTTTTGCATTAACCAAGAGTCTCCAGAGTTGTATGACTCTTTAACTAAGTATATCATATTTGTTGAATTCATATATAAGTTTTCAATACATCCAGTAAAATTTGTATTAATTAACAGACCTTCATTTAAATGTGGAACACCACCTATATATATCTATAAAAAATAAAAAATATATATAAGTATATATATTTTGTATACATATTATAATTAATATTCTAAGTTGCATACTTCACGATTAAGATCAAGTCTTTCAAATTCTCCTTTTATTCGACCTTCGATTGTAACGCGATCAACAGAAAACATAACTTCAAGTCTATTTCTCATTATTATGACTTCATGCCAAATGTTATCATCTAGTAAACTACCAACTGACAGACTAGTCATAAATTGAGATCCTAAAAAAACATAACAATTTTAATCTTTATATTTTTTTAAATAATACCCAAATATACCTAAATTTATATTTAATAGAAGCCGATTATCTTTAAGTTGTAAAGCTAAATAATCTCCTTGTGATCCAATTCCATACAATAAAACTCCGTCAGCCACATTTGTTTTGAATCGAAATCTAATTGATTCTCTATGGGCAGAAACAGGAGAATCTCTTAAGTTCCAACGCACCAATGAAGTTCCATTGAAATAAAGGCTATCCGATGCTAAAGTCAAAGTTAAAATTATTTTAATTACTCAAAATGTATGAAATATAGTACTGATATTTACAATATGGACATCCATAAAGTTCCAATCTCAATGAAATCCTGTCTCTCCATCTTGTAGGATTAATTCTAATCCATTGCGCAATGATGGGAACTTCAAAGATATTTCTGGCAGTATCATCTCCATTAATATTACCTCTAAATAACTATAAATAAAAATTATTTAAATTATTGATGTGTACATGTAAATTAATTATTTCAATTTTTATATTTAAACTACGATTCTATAAATACAAAAATATTTAATAAATAACTGTTTATAATTATAATTAATTAATGTAATGTAATTGTTGAGCTATAATAATTATAAGTAAAATCTAATAAAAAAAAAATATTAACACTATTAGTTTTAATTTAATAATATTATGTTACATTTGGGAACTTTGCAATTCTATTTAGTTTAGAGCATATTCCTAAAATCCTAAGTGTTGTATCAACATCAAGCAGAACCTTAGTAAAAGCTTTATAACATCTTAAATTATAAATGTTATCATATGACAATACTAATAGCATTTGTGTACTTTTCTTTATAAAATGTCATTAAGTATAGTATGTTAACATTCAGCGCACTATATGTTTTTTCTCACTGGCCCATGCACAACAAAGCCAATTGGCCTGGTTACTCATGTCAACTACATGTTGAGATTAGAGTTCAACATGTTAAATAACAAAATATTGTATAATAACTATTATTATTTTTTAAAAATATGTTATAATTTATACATATTTTGTGGTCATGACTTTTTTTTTATTTTTTAAAAACTTAAGAGGGCCTGGAGAAAGTATATCCAATTGCCCCTTTCAATAGATCTGCAACTGCATAAAGCAAATACATGTTGTGAGGGGTAATGAGAAAACAAATAATGTGTTGAGATTTTTAAAACAAGAAAGAGGAATTCAACATTTTTCTAATTTTCCTATTTTATTTTTTAATCAATAAGTGTCATTCATGGGTTACATTTTGGTATTATTTAAATTATCAAATTGTAGTAAGTGTTTACAGTAAAAAACAAAAAAACAGTTAATTAGAATATGAGAGGATTTTAACTTCTTAAAGCTGTAACCCATAAACCCAGAGATAGTAAGTAATAACTATACAGCCAGATACACAATACAACTCGTATAATATAACTAGCTAAATTACCCGGCGTTGCCTGGAAAAACTCCTTTTAAGTGTAAGACACTGTGGAANNTGTGGAAGAAAAGTCTTTTTAAGTATAAATTATATCATTTTTTTAATGTGTAGTCACATATGTATTTTTGTTTTTTCATATTTACATTAATATTTTAGAATTATCCACTTTATATTAATTATTATATAGTAACACATACCAAATAAATATTAAATAAGAACAATAAATTGAGATGATCATTTAATGCTTATAAAAAATTATTTAAGTTAACCCATTGTTAAATTACTCAATTATTAATTAATTAATCCCCAATTAATATTAGTTTAAGAAATACCCACAGTCAATTGCTATCAATAAAACTGATATTAATAACATTTTTATTTTTTATATATAATAATATACAAAATACTTATGTGATATATATTGTTGTTAAGTGATGATCATTGTAAAACTATTAAATTGTCAACACTTTTAACAATAAAAAGTATCTCAATAAAATTTAAAAATAAAGTACTACAATAAAATATATTATTAATACTAAGCAATATTTGAAAAGCAAACAAAACAATCGAAATTGTATGTAATGAAAATCAATCAATATTCAATAAGAAAAAACAACCACTAGCGGACAGCATAATATTAAAAAAACTACTAAGTTTAAAAATAACACTCAAGGCAATCATAAAACTCAAACCTCAATATTGCCATGAGAGTCTTCAAAATTTTTCCAACCCTTCCCATTATCAGAATATTGTATACAATATTCCTCGATAAATTCTAAAGTGGAAGACCGGCCTTGAGTAGAAATAGAGCATATTTTCACTCTATTCAAAAATTCAACAATGAAGTATTGATCAAGAGAATCATATGCAGAAGTCCATGCCATGTATCCTAACAAAATTCTTAGATATCAATAAAAGAAGTTTATAATTATTATTATATAAGCTTTAAAATATTATTATCTCACCTTATTTGTTGATATTGAAAATATTCTAAAATTAGGTACCTATAAACTTATTGTACAATTACCTTAGTATTACCAGACGATTCCTTGTATTCAGCATAGTCTAGGCCATTTGAACCATAACTAATACCAAAGGTTTCTACATATTCTGAAGATTCTGCTCTACCTTGGGTCAATATTGATGTTACAGTCATGGTTTGGCCTAGGTCGATTATGAGATACTGTGCAAAATCAGAGCTGTATGCTGTCCATGCATTACGTCCTAAAGTACAACACAAGCAAACAAACACACAAAAATAAAACTAAGCTATTTTATTTTAAAAAAAGTGCAAAACAAACTTATCTAAATAACTATAACACTTAAATAAATGTAATAGTTCAAGTTTTCAATTTATTTGTTTTCAATTTCAAATTACTGATCAAAAAATGTTTAAATTGAGATTAAATATATATATATTACAATCATATATATTTAAGATATAACATAAGATATTATTAATAATGATGAAATATTAGATTTCATGTGTATAATTATTTGTATAATATACAACTTAGGAGGACATTTAGTTGAACTTGTAGGGGAGCTAGAATAATCAAATGACAATAATGCAATAATCCTTCAAATAGTTTTAATTTTTTTTAGGGGAGGAGAGGTAGTATTGAATTTCTAGGGGGCTAAGCCCCTCTCCCCCTGATGTCTGCCTATAATATAAAGTAAAACTTTTATATTATAAGAAACTTCCATTTAACACAATTTTTTGTTTACAAAATATTTTTGAGATCCAAATTTATTCAATGCTATTTAACAACAAAATTCTCAATAATACAATTTCTTTTTGATGCCCATGAAACTTTATAATATGGAAGTTTCACTCTTGAAGTTAAGTCTAATATATATATATTTTTTAATTGTATGTAATTATTTCGTAAAACCATTTTCAAGGATTAACAGACCGATGTAGATACATATATCTTGCATTTTGTATGATTCCCTTCTAAAAGGTATATTAAGCACCTTATATTACAATAATTTTTTAATCTATGCTTGAAGTATTTCGAAAAATAATGAGAGGCAACACTCAACATGATAAAAATATACTCTGGTCCAGACTTATGTTTTTTTCCTTATTATTTTTGGAAAATAGCAATAAAATATGAAAGTTTCTCAGGAATGGTGTTAAAAATAATATATATATTTAAATTTATAATTTTATCATATTATTAAAAATTGTGACTACAAAGTGACTAAAAAATGTTTAGAAGTGATAACTTTTTGGAAATTAAATATTTTATTAGTAAATTTATAAAAGTGTGCAAATGTATGTATTTTAGATTTTAATTAAAATAGAGAATAAACAGGTTACAACATTTTTTTTTTTGCAGAACTATTTTCTCAAAAGTATGCTTCAATCGTTTTAAGTAGTCATACACATACAATGGTTTTAGAACTTAAAAAGAGTAGTTTTTTAGGAAATGCATCAAGGATTTAAGGAAATGAATATGTAATATTTAAGAATTGTGAGTGTGATAATTTAATATTATTATATACATGTGCATACAACACAGTCAGGATGATTAGATTATTATAATATTATCCCCATATAATAAAAAATGAAATCAACATAGAAGGTATACAACAAATAAAATAAACAAAATATTTTTTTTTTTTTTTTTATTGGTACCAGTCAATAACATTTCCTCCCTAGCAACTACTTGTACAAGGCACGCATAATCAAATAAACCCTTTTACTTGTCAAGAAAACAAAATTATACAACCAATTCTTCATAAATATAATAACTATTACTACATAACATGCAATATTATGAAACTAATACAATTTCTTATTCCCTTCCATATTATTTTAAAAATAACTACATGCTATCTGAACACTAATGTTAACATTATTGTTGATTTAGTAATTGAAAAGAGACTACAAACATAATATAATAACATGTAATTATATTTATGTATTATAATATACAAGAATAATTTATTTCCGAATGTGCATAAATGAATTTATAATTATGGTTGTTCATCTTTATTTAAGTATAATTTACAATAGTTTTCATCTTCTTCTGTTATCATTTCTGCATTACTTATTAGGTCTTGGAAAGTTATAAGCTTAAAGTTAACTGGGGTTACAGAACCTTTGATACATACAGTTATTGTATAATCATTGTACAAATATTCATGAAAACTCCAATCTGACATTAATTTACCATTTACAAATAATTCAGTATCACTCAATATTAAATCTTCCTTCAATTCATTTTTTGGAACAAAACATATTTTTTTTAGATCAATCGTTAGCCCAGTACCAGTTGCTTTTACATAACTTTCTTTCAAGCACCAAAGTCGATAAAATGAATTCATTTTTTTTATATCAGTTCCTTTATTAATATAAACCCACTCATTTAAATGGAAGTTTCTATGCATTAATCTAAAAAACTCATTTAAACTTTTTCCACCTTTATAACAGTTTCTCATAATATCTATTCCTACACTAATATCTTCTTCGCCAGCCAAAACAACAAAGTTTCCATCATGTGATACATTAAAATTTAAGTTGAATCCTTCTATTATGGGTTTATTATTTAGATCTCTTTTTGTTTTTATTTGTGACCAGGGTAATTGAATCGCTTCGGATAAAAATTTTCTAATCATGAGTTGTCCTATAATTGAACGTTTAGCATCTCTTTTAAAAACAAATCGACCAATTCTTTCTTTTTCTTCAAGTTGTATAGAACGAGAAGCTTTAGACCAATCATTTTCTGATGGAAACCAATTGCCACAATCGAATACCCAACGAACCCTGTTTGATGTTGTCATTGTAGATTTGAAGTGTGCAAAATTCTTTAAAATGATGTGCATAAAAATTTATATTCTTTGGGATAGTTAAACAGCAACTATGGTACATTTAAACACCTAAACAAAGGAAACAACCGAAGTTACCATTTTTATATATTTAATCTAATACATATTATTATTGCAATTTAGTCAATACTTGAAAATGCCCATGAAATAAGTTTATACAAATTGTATATATTATTAGTATATTAATTTATACTTAAAAATTAGATGATTTACATAAAAATTATAAACATAAATGTTATTGACTGGTAATTCAACATGGATATTTTTAACTTGATAACATCATTCATTTTTAAAAATGTTCACAAACAAAAATGGACAAAAACTAGAATGAATAGTTACGTGAAATGAATATTTTTTAAAGTATAAATAATTAGATGCAAAACAAGCAAATTTACAGTTTTGTTTTATTAATATTAGAGTGAATGGACTTATTATCAAAATTAAGAAGTTACTTAACAAGTAAAATAGTATGATCTAGGCGGTTCTCAACCTTTTTATATCTGTTTACCACCTACACAGTTTGAAAATGTTCATGTAGCACTTGACCAAGCTACATTTTTTTTTCTTATCAAAAATGTGTACATTATTTTACATGTATGGAATTTTATTTTATTAGGAACTACAAATTGATGATGGAATACAAATATTAATTGCACAAAAAGAAAATTAAATAATATGTAGTTATTATTAATATAAAATAAACCAAATAATATTTAATGTGGATAATAATACATTTAATTTTTTTTTTTTTTATAAAGGGATATTTTCTCAGCATATTACCCATAAGCTTTTCGCATATGACTAGTGGTAATCGTACCACAGGTAGAAAAACTATGTTTCCTATGTTTCATAAGTTTTTAATACTTTTAATATGAATTTTAATCTTAAAGAAACCTGTGGGCATTTTGAAATTGAAATATTTTACATAGTTGACTCTGACTCACTTAGAAATTAAAATATGACTAAAAACCTTAAAGGTGTCCAAGACAATATTTATATCTTAAAGTTTGATAATTGATAATTTCACTTTAATAGTAAAGCTAACAACATAAAAAAAAGATACTGCAAGTTTGGTACATGGCACTTTTGTAAAATAAAGACAATATAAACAAATTTTAGTATTTTACAACCTATTAAAAACTTACTGTTGCCTCTTTACATTTAAAGATTCTTTTTGGAAAAGGTTAATAATTGAGAAAACGACATTTTTAAAAAACAATTGACCAATATCTATTCTCTGGAAGCATGAAATTTAACTTCTCTAATAAAATCAAATTATTGTAAAACCATGAGTATAATATCACTTAGAATCTTAAATATGGTATGGACCATGGCGATAAGTCTCCTATGATACAACATGTTTCTTTCTTTGGTTTGATAATAATGAATCATATACTATTAAGTTTTTAACAACCATAATTTATAACTAAAAAAAAGTAATTTCTATTTTAACATTTAGTGTTTGAAACTGTAACTTATTATACTACCTATAAATTAAATTTAAATAAATAGTTAAATAAAATTTGTTTTATTGTTTATATATTTATAATAATTCTGCAGTTCCAAACGGATACTGTGAGTCAAATTACTATGGTATAACCTATTAAGATTCTAGGCGTTATACTTTATAGGTGTTTAATTAATCAATCCTTTATATTAAGTTTTTTATAAACTATTACCAACCATAAAAACTAAAAATCAACTATAGATAAAATGTCTTAGTTAAACATTTGATAAAATGTTCAGCTTAAAAAATAACTAACAATAATAATTGTATAAAATTACTTTTCTATCTACATGGAATTTAACATTTGTATTAATTTCAATGTCATGCAAACAAATCTATTTGAATAAAATATATAAAATATAAAATTTGTATCCAGTAATCAAAAAATTAAATAACATTAATGTAACTTAATATATATTTATCATTAATTATATTTTAATAATAATAATTACTAAAATAAGAAGTTAATTCAATGAACAACAACACAAAGTGAACAAAAATTAAAATTTACTAGTGCTTTTTCTACTGACATAAATATTTTGGTAAAAGTCAATTTTAAATATCAATGTTGCATAACTAAAAAAACACCTTACCGATAGTTGATGATGTAAAAGAATCAATGATAAGCATAATTTTTTTACAGTAATAAGGTAGGTACATTTTTTATTTAATTTCTGTAATATCTATTCAATAGATCTGGGTAAATCATTAATTAATAGAATACATTTTTTTCTGCTTTAGTCAAATCAAAACATAAAACATTTCAATAAAATGCTGTAAATTGGAAATGTCTTTTTTAATCTAAAGTTCAACTTAGTAATATAATGAGTAATACAATGATATTAGACCACACAATTGCAACATTCATGACAAATAAACTAAAAACAATAAAAATGAATACATACACCAAAATAACAGAAACAAAAATTTATAATTACCATTAAGTATAGCATTTTCCGGTCCTCTGTCTGGCAATGAAGAAGTTGCTTTAAGTGCTGCTTTTTCTAATAATGGTTCACCACAATCGTTATCTATAACAATACAAGTTAATTAAGCAATTGATTATATAGTACAGCCCAAATACCAGAATAGATAGGTAAAAAAATTAGTTTTTAATATTGATCAGAAATTGATTATTTAATGAAAATTTACACATTTGAAATAATTAACCTTACCCTGAAATTTAAAAGTAAATATGAAATTCTAGTACAAGTCTTGTTGATAATCAATACTAATAGTTATTACTCACCAGTTTTAACATTTGAGCATAAACCAATAGCAACAGCTATTAAAATAATATGTAAAATCTCACTCATTTTGCACTAAGTGTTAGAAAATCACGAATATAATCGAATAAACATATTTTATACACGTTTGAAAGACAAAAATACGAAAAAACTTCTGAATAAAAATTAGGTACTAAATGGATGGAAAAATTCGAACAATGAAAGTTCAAACACTCAATCACGAACTTGCGTGATACGGTGTTGAGTGCCTGAGTGGTAAAGCGCTTGTTTTGTACTTTGTAGTTTACTTTTTGATTAAGGAATTCCGTTTTGATGGTAACGAATAACAACCAACATGGTTTGGGTGGATTGACAATCATGGTGGCACGCCCTATGATTGAATGAATCATAACTACGATAGCGCTATCTTGTAACGAATATAGATACTATTATACTGATCATACCAATCCAAATTGAATATCACAAATTCTTAATTAATTTATAGGCATGTATTATAGCGCAGCGTGACAAAATAAAAATTGTATAGTTATCCATAATTTGAATTTGTGTGTCAAAATGTAATTAATTGTATAAAAAGCTTATGAATAATATGGTTTTGATGCATTAACTCAATTAGTAGGGCAACGGAGGCTGAGCCCCCCCCCCTATAAACATAACTTGCAATAATCCTCTCAAAATAAATTATTCAATTGTTTTCTAAAAAATTAATAAGCCTTTTAATTTTCAGCTGTAATTATAATTTTTTTTGAAAGCGTTGGAAAAAAGTGAATGAATAATGGGGTTTACGAAAAAAATTTTTTTTTATTTTGTTGGTGCACTACCTATCTGAACAACGGTAATCAGTCAAAAAGTCAATTTTGAAAAAAGTTGGACAAAAAGTCCGTATTCATTCTTATATTGTAATATAATATTATATGACTATGTATAGGTATTTCATGTTTAATTAATATTCATTTAAAAAATGTACATATAATTATTACTACTATTTTTATTTTAGTATCTATATAGGTACCAATTATATTAATATAATAATATATAGTAAGTATAATATATGCGTTTGTTTACTATTCCTTAAACATACGACTTGCCTACAGTTTGTCATACAAACATCGATATTCGGTCTCTACAATAATAATAATAATAATTTATAACATAAGTAACGTTTTCTCAAAAAATGACATAATATACAATTTAAAAATTATTTTATCGTCAACTCATTATATTACTAATTATTTGTTTGTATTTGTTTACCTAATAGTCCACAACTATACTGAATCAAAATTAATTATTTAATTACATTTTTTAAATGAATATTAATTATATATAATATAAAGTATATACCTAAATAATAAATGAAAATATAATGAAAACTTTGTACCTATATTTGGACTTTTTGTTCGTCGATAAAAAAGCTAGTAAGTGGATATTGATCTGCTGTACATTATTAAGATGTCAAAAAGGTCGCTGTAATCATTACAGTGTAATGGATGGTATTAAATTTGAATTCAATGATATAATTATCATTGTATACGAAAAACGATTCTGAGCGAAGACGGTATGTCAGTCTAGGATATTTTATATTATTATTATGTACTTGTTATTAATACCCGTAAGTTGAATGTTGAATTAATATTATTCATAATATTTTCTTAAATTATTAGTGATGCTGGTGAAATATTTTATATACTTATGTAAAATTGGGCTGTTTTGGTACCAATAATTACAACAAAGTTACTCTTTAGTTATTCTTTGTGTTAATAGGTGTGTAATTTCGTCTAAATTTGAACTTAAAATAGCTATAAAAAAAAGTTGTGCTTATATTTATTTTTAGATGATTTAGTTACTGAAAAAACTGCATACACGGAATGTTGTTTTAAATTTTCAATCCTTAACCATACAAATTGAAAATTGTATACATTTTTTCAATTTGAGAAATGTTGTTAAAATTTGAACTTTAAATGCTTGTAAAAAAATCTTGTCCGTGTATTTTTAATATTTTTCAACTGCTATTGTAACAATTTATCAAGAGTCTTACACAGTTATTAGTTTTTGAATAACAACAAAATAAGAAAATCGCTACATTAGAAATCGAGTGAATATCAAATGTTGGAAAAACTTCAAACGCTCGTATAAATTAAATTGAACTTTCCGGTAGAATTTTTTTTTTTTTTGATAAAGATATACAAACTTATAAAAAATCTTGTATTCAATTTTAAAATCTGAGATTTAAAAAAAAAAAATGTTATGAATTTCTAAAATTCTAACCCAAAATAATTTGTAACAAATACTACTATATATTAACATTTACTGCAAATTTAAAGTATCTTTCAAGTTATTTATTATTGAATTATAACAAAATTAAATTCCAGTTATTATCTAGTTATCTATTTTAACAAAAAATTCAATAATCATAAAGTTTATCTAATATTATGAATTAT
>PVMI01064529.1:0-10016 GCA_008528875.1 Aulacorthum solani | reverse complement strand
AATCCCTTAATTAAAAGACTTGCATCAGAAATTATATATAGGTTGTATATAAATTATTTTCTTTAACTACTTTTCTAGTGTAATTTCAAAACACCACTCTTTCGTTACCTATAATCCTATTATTACAAATATTAAATAATATCGATATAGGTAATCATATGATGTTTTAGTTAACATCTTTCTTTACTAACACACTTAAAATTATTAAATACAAGCATTTTTATCTTATCCTTTTCATATTTTTTCTGCAGTTTTGCTAGGTTTTCACTGTTCCTTTACTTTTATTCAATTTGTATAAACAATATAACCTCAAATCTGTATTGTATTGATTGTAAATAGTTTATGGTTTATTGTACATCATAATAAATAATTGTAGCTGGACTAGTATGTAATTTAAAAATAAGGTAAAAAAAAATACCCATTAATTAAACTAAAAATGACTCATTTTAAATGAGTAACAAATTGTGCATGTTAAAAATAATAAAAAATAATTTGGCTGTAATCTTTATATGTTTTTTGTATACATTGGATTGTTTTTCTTTCAATTTATGTAATGTAACTATGTATTTTGATCTATGGCTTTTAAATCAAATTAATCACCAGTTCTAATATTCTTTTTTCTTTTTCTTTTTAGTGAAATTATTATGGACAAACATCAGAAAAATAATTATTCACCAAGTGCAACTGAAAAAACAAGTCCAGAAAAAAAGAATGAAAAATTGCTATCAACTCTTGGTTATGGGAAAATTTTAGTTAAAACAGAATCAAACATTATGAACAATAGAGTTTCAGATTCAATTAATTCGATTAAACCAGCTCCGGCTGTGCTGACTGATCAAGATATTAATAATTACATATTAAATTGTGTTTCAAATTTAAAAGTTAGTGATCCAAAATCTCCTACACATTCCAAGTTATTTCCATTCAAATCAATGGATTTATCTAACTCAACAGATAGATTACAAAGTAATAATTCTATAGATAGTATGAATGGTACTAACAATTCGTATTTACATTCCAACATTGATCAAGGTAAATATTCTAGAAGCAATATGACATTAAAACCTTCATTATCAAGTCCACCACCTTACTGTTCATCAATAGGAAATCGAGACTCTCCAAGTCCTCGTGCTAGTATTGGTTCTATTAGCCATGAATTAAAATCATCACCTTTATATGAGAATGTTGATTTTTATAATGGTGGTCGCTCTTCAACTCAAACTCCTACGTATTACCATCAAAGACCTAGACCAGGTTCACATTCCAGTGGTGGATCTCAAGACTCAAGACATTCCAGCCCTAGAACTAGCATAGTTTCTTGCGAAGGTTCTTCAGCGATATATGAATCAAATTACCGTAAAGCCCAACCTCAAGTTCCAGTCAGCTATCCCAAATACATTCCACCTATGGGAAAGGAAGTTCCACCTTATGAAGCACCACCTGTTTATGAAACTTTATCTGATACTAATAAAAATTCAAATTGTTATGAACCTGCTAAACCTGGTCCACAAGTACCCACACAATCTATTGATCATATTAGCCGTTACCCAGCTCAACATGCTATACCATACATAAAGCCCATACCTACTATTGTTCCACAAGCAATAAAAGCTTTATCAGAATATGCTTCTCAAACAAATCCTCAAAGTATGAGATCATATAATTCTGCAAATAATGTAAGCTATTCTCAAGATCCAGTAACACCAAAGTCAACATCAGTAGCATCACAAATGTGTGTAGTAGGGCAACCAGCACTTGCCGAATCTAGATCTCAAAAACAACATAATACCATGCCTAAAATTTTTCAAACAGCATCAGCATATCAACAAGAGTCACCTATACATCATAATAAATTAACACGGACTTCACCAACACCCCCTTTACCTGTTAAAATTAAACAACCAGCTAAAAATCTTCTTCCATATAATGTTACTCCACCTCGACCAATGGTAATTTTATAATTTATAAAAATGTTATATATTTTAATACAGGATTATTGATGTATTCATAACTGTTAAAATTGTTGTTAATGAAAGGCAAAATATCTTAAATTTCTTATTTTATAATGGCTAATTCAAACAACCATTTGTAGAAATATAATTTTTGAATTTTTGAATTTTTAAAACTATGTTGAACTCATACATTTTTTTACTTTCACTTTAGGGACCAACAGAAGCAGAAAAGAAAATTGAAGAACTAACTAGACAGTTAGAAGAACAGATGGAAACTCAAGAAGTTGCTGTTGGTGGAGAATATTTTGGTTGGTCTTATTATTTATAACCTTAAAAAAAAAAAAAAATATCATTGATTTTACATAATTGAATTAATTTAGGAATATGCCATACTTGTGGTAATAAAGTGACTGGTGCTGGGCAGGCTTGTCAAGCAATGGGAAACTTGTATCACACTAATTGTTTCATATGTTGTGCTTGTGGACGTGCACTTCGTGGTAAAGCTTTCTATAATGTTTATGGAAGAGTGTACTGTGAAGAAGATTATATGGTATTAACTTTAAATAATTACATACATTTTATTTGTTAATTATAACTATACATACATCTTACTGAAACTTGGTAGATTGTAATTTGTAACTGATTTGAAATTGGGTAACTGGGTCATTTGATTCTTTGAGTTAATTCATTATTATAATATAAATAAATAAATATAGTATCTATCATAATATTTTAACTATCACCAAATAGGTTCTAGATAGCAACAAAGTAATGATAATTTTTGATGCACTAACTGTACACTTCTAGTGCGCTATAGTATTTCGCTACATTAGGTATATTAGCTTGTTACTCTCAACCACTGATATGTTGTTCAGTTGAAAATTATTCTGTAATTTAATTTAGGCATCCACTATGTAAGTGTCTTATTTATTTTATTGACATTTAAATTATTATATATTATTTATTATATTATTTTATATTATTATCTTTGCCAATAAGTTTACAATTAAGATGATAAAGAATTCAATATCTCAATTAATATTAATATTGTCATTCAATTCTTATAACTTTTCACTTACATTTTATTTTTATGATTAAATTAGAATGGCTAACTGGCGACTAACTGTCAATATAGTTCCTCAAATAACAATAGTTAATTTGTATGATTTCGTAATTTCAATTGCTAAAATAGTTATATGATTATAGAAAGTTTTGAAATGTTATACTTGTTAAAAATACAGTATAAAATATTTTCAATATTTCCCTTGACAGTAAATATTGATATTTGTTTTTTTTTTTATTTATTTAGTACATAGGTTTTCAACAAACTGCTGAGAAATGTTCAATATGTGGACATTTAATAATGGAAATGATCTTACAAGCTATGGGAAAATCATTTCATCCTGGTTGTTTTCGATGCTGTGTTTGTAATGGTTGTTTGGATGGAATACCATTTACAGTGGATATTGACAATAAAATTTACTGTGTTGCTGATTATCATAGGTTAGCACAATATCTCAGTTATCATTTACACTTTAACTGAACTTATTCATTCTAAGTGGTGTCATACTTCAATTTAAATAATCTACATTTCTGCAAATACATTTTAATTATGAACTATAAAAATTATATAAAATATTAATGTGGGGGTACCATAACCTTACAAAAAAACTTGCACAGGCTGCAAAAATAGTGAATTATATTGGATTGAAAGTATAATTGTATCATAAAATTATTATTTTTGAAGAATGATAACCGTCAAAAAAATCAATACTTTATTAATCACAAATTAATAATTGTAACAACTTAATTGTTTAGTAGATTATTAAATAAATAGATGTTAATGATATATTTGTAATTATCAAAAACACCATTAAGCTATAAATTATTGATATTGATATTAAGTAAATGATTTAAGACATTTAACTGATAAAAGCAGAGATGATATGGATAAAGAATACAACTCGTTAGTAGATAGGTACATGTACAATTGTGTAAAATTGTCTTAAAATAAAAATAAAGTAACCCCAGTATGAATGTTAACAATTTAATTAATTGTTGTATCTCCATTAATAAAAAATACCTGTTAAAAATTGTGTACCAGTGTTGTAAAAACATTTGTCACTGTGTTGTTATGTATTTTCCCTTGAAAGCGATTAATTATTATTAATTTACGATTTTGTTAAATAAAATCTTTGAAATTAATCAATTTCATTTTTCTCCAAATACCGAAACACATAGGATTATTCATACATCACTATACTTAATCAAAGTCCTGTGACAGCCCAGGTTTACAGAGACTCTAATATAGTCACTATTTTATTATTTTTTCACAATTCAATTGTTAATAAGAAATGTTATTAATTTTTCATATTAAATATTATATTTAATAAAATAATATAATTTTACAATAATTTTCCAATAATAAAATAACTCGATAGTCAAACAAAATGTCACAGATTTGTTTGGTTGTCCACCCATCTCCTTTATTTTATTAGACAAATTTTTGATAATAGCTCCCTCATTAATATGATTTTATTACTAATATTTTTTTTAATGAATACAAATATTTTTATATTTTTTAATGACTTACAGGAAATACGCTCCTAAATGCGCTTCTTGTGGAAAAGGAATTACACCAGTCGAAGTAATTATTAGATCAACTTTTGCTGATGACTGTTAATTTTTTATTCATATATTTTTTTTTAGGGTACTGAAGAAACTGTACGAGTTGTATCAATGGATAAAGATTTTCATGTTGATTGCTTTATTTGCGAGGTTATTATTTTTTAAATAAATATTTTTAAAATAATTAAAAACTTATAGAAACTGTAACTTTTAGGAGTGTGGAATGCAATTAACAGATGAGCCTGATAAAAGATGTTATCCATTGGATTCTCATTTATTATGCAGATCATGTCATATTTCACATTTAAATGAAAATACACCTGAATTAGAGGTGAAATATTACTATTCAAAAATTGTAAGATATAAATAGTTACTTAATAAATATAATTTTTTTTTAGAGTGTTTCAGCCACATATGAATATTTAGATTGAAGATTTAAATAGTTGACCGTCAACATAAAGTATCAACTATTTAAGGCTGGTTATCAACTTAGGACAAATTAAAATTAAAATTAAATCTTCATATTTTTTTTTTTCATTACAAATGTTAATAATATAAAAATACTTTAAGTAAATAATACTTATTATAGATAGTAGATACTAACTAATATTATTATAAGGATGCCGACAGAGAACATGACATTTAACAACATAACATGTTTATAGTAAATTAACTAAATGTATTTTGGAGTATTTAATCGTATATTAAAAAAATCTACGCCCTAAAACATAGTGTCTCTAAACTTATTATAGAGCAGATTTATTGAAAACATATTCATTAGATTAAATATTTTAATTTTAAAGTTAAATAATGATTTATATTTATTTTCCATAGATTCTTTCGCATTCTACTATCACTGTGATTCACCTATATGTTTCCATGGTTTCCCATTAAAACAAATTGTTAAATAATATTTTATTATTCCAAGTATTATAGATAATATTATTATACTAAAATGTTGTACATTTTTTAGTTAATTATACATTTTTATTTTTTATCAATCCAGTCTATACACAAAAATATAATATAGTAAATTTCTATAAAAATAACTATTTTTAATTGTTTACAAATAATACAATAGTGTTTATACAATTTTTTTTTTTTAATATTCATTTTATTACATTGTTTAGTTTTGTGTTATATTAGTTATAAATTGAGTTTTTGTATACTATTATTTTTCCTATTTGCCTTGGTATAATACATCTTATATCTTGTATTATAATATAAATTAATCTAATTGATTTTAGATAATTTTGTATATACTAATAAACAAAAGATAATGGTAAAATATGTTAACATTTTTTTAATTCAGTGTTTCTTTGTCTTCAATTATCTACTGAACTTGCTACGAAGTTTTTTTCTTAATACTTAAAAATATTTATTTAAATTTTAATATACATAATTGTATGTTCGGTTAAACCTTATAGTGATATAACAATATAAACACATTAATAATATTATTATTCATTATTCATTTTCTATTTTACTCATTAGTTAAGTTACTTAAAATCAGTACTTGTATTATTTAATAAAGTATAGTTTTGTAGCTAACATTTTAAACTACCTATCTTAATTTAAAATTCTGCTAAGCACATCAAATCCTCAGATTTGGAACCACTGATTTAGTTCATAAACAAAAATTAATTTGTCTGTACAATTAAGAAATGGGTATGTGGTATATTGAACCAATTCAATAGTTTGAAAAATGTTATACATATTTAAACTATATTGTGTAGTTGCAATTATTATTTTGTTGATATTTAATATTTTTGAATCTGTTAATAATCTTAAATTAAACTCAGTATTTAAAACACAAATTATACGCCTATCTAATTGTATCGTCATCATCATAGTAATTTTTTTATATCATGTAAACCGTTGTTTGTTTTTTATAATTGTTTTTTTTTCGCAACTGTAAATATCGTGTAAATCATAATATTATTGAAATATTTTCAGGTTGTGATAGTTCTAATTTAAGTATACTTTAATCATAGTAGTTATATTAATTTGTATTATTTTACAGTAAATATTAATATTGCTTACCAAATTATTATTATTTTTTTAAATTTAAATTTAAATTTTTTTCACAGCAGTTAAAATGTTTAATATTATTGTAAATGCTTTTCTGTTAAATTATAAATATACATAGTTAATTAAGTTAAACATCTAATACATTTGATGAATTATGATGGTATTTTAAGTATATATAACCAGAAAGTGAAGCACTATAATAATATAGTTTGAACTAATAACTCTTATCTTTCTGCAGATATATCTTTTTAAGTTATTTTCTTTATCGTTACAGAAGCTTGGCCCATCTAGTTTCTAACTGATGTTCTAATATCCTATGTCAATGGCATTATTAAAATGTTTTGTTTTATTGATTGATTCTAAATATATATAACACCAAAAACATATATTCATACAAATTTAACTGTGTTAAAATGATTTTATACTATTGCCAAAAAAAACTACACGATTTGAGTTGACATTGTTTTATCTTTTAAATATATGAAAATAATGTTAATATTTCAGTTAAAAGTTATTAACATTATTTTCTCATTGTTTCTGCTAAATTTTTACCACACATTGGTGACAGTTCAATAAATTACAGCTTATATTAAAATATAGAGATTAAAATTTGGGTTTTTGTACAAAATGTTTAGCTGTAAAAAGTATAATAATATACAGTGTGATCCATTTAGTATGTACTTAATACCCATCATTTCGAAAAGTATAGACATTTTTCATTTTGAATTTTCCAAATTTTTGTATGTTAAACCACCAATGATTTTTGATTAAATAACATAATTCCTATTTGAAATAGGAACATACAATTTTAAAAACTGGGTAAGTGAGTAACACTCTGCTGTGCATTAGGTATCTATAGAGTCCTTGTTATGAATGTGTTATATTTAAATTCAATGATATAAAATCATTGTATGCCAAAAATGATTATGAGTGAAGACAATATGTCATTTTATAATATTATTATAGGCATTAGTACTATAGTACCTAGGTTATATTACATTTTGCCAAAAAAATTGAACCCATTTGAAAATGTCATTGTGTGTATACTGTATACAATATAATAATGTACTCTAAAAGTCTTGAGTACCAACCAATAATACTTTTAAATTACAACAAAATTACTAAAATCATCATCCTATGTTAAGTATGTAATTTTATCCAAATTTGAATTAAATTCATGTTTGTAAAAATAACAGTGTTTATATATTTTTAGATTTTTTGGTTACAGTTTGAACTATTCAACAGAATCTTTGTTTTAAATCTTCAATCCTTAACTATATAAATTGAAAATTTTTGTAAATATTTAATTTTAAATACTTATAAGAAATTCAGTGCCTAGAGCTGTACATTTTCATGAAAATTTATTTTTATATAGATTTTGTAACTATTTATATTTTTTAAATTACAGACTATTTGTTTAATAAACACAAAATAGTCCAACCAACAATATAGTCTATATATTATCATATCTATTGTTATTAAAAGAACTATCACAATGTTTATTATTATTACTAAAGACAGAATACTTCTAATTTTTTATACTATTATTACACACATTAAAGTTGGAAGCGTGACGACAGCCTACTTCCACCTCTACCAGTATTCATGTCCTTATCTCTTGTAAAAAGAAAAAAAACTAAAAAAATGAAAAACTTGAAATTTTCCTTAACTTTTTATTTGTATTTCCTGATGCTTTAGAAAACTATTGGGAATTGACTTCCCAATGTACCAACTAGATTCACTTTCCTACTAGAAAAGATACTGATGAAAAAAATCGAAGCATTTTTACTGTACTAAAACGTGATGACACAAAATATCATACAACACATCATTGTAAAATCAATACATTCATTACCCACTACTAATATAAAATGTATAACAATATTTTAAGAACATTCACATGAAAATTTGATTTTTGACTGATCTATTGCTAAGATTCTCTAATTTATATATTAAGCCTAACTTGCCCTAATCAAGTTATATCCTGTTATACAATAACCACAATAGGTACTGTAATATTCGGTCAACAACGGACACAGGATAACGATAGGAAGTGTAGTAAGTGTTTTAATTAGCTGTTGAAAATTTACAGATTTAGGTTAATAATAATATGCATATTATTCAAACAAAAAAACAGCTTCAATGATCATAATATGGCATAATAACTTCTAAGTAGTATAAAGGTGCCATTCCTTTCCCACCTCTAATTTTTATCAATAAAAGATCACAAAGAAAACAATGTGCATAAAGATCACATAACTAAATGCAATAATAATAAAAATATTTTTCACAAAGTTGAATTACATTAATAATTAAAAAACTATTTCACAGGCAGCTTTTCATATGAAATATTTTTCTAATCTTTTTGATTTTGATTTTTAATTAATGTATTAAGGTGTTTTACAAAATCATTTCTATCTATATTTGTTTTATAATGCACCTAAACTAATGTGTCAATTTCATTATCTATAATAAATCTTTTATCATCATAAGCACTTGAAGTTTTTTTTGTTTTGTTCTACAGTTAAAATATCATGTGACTTAGTTTTAAATACATTTTGCCTTACATATTTTGGGTTTTTATTGTACAAACAAATTTTGAAATCAATAAGACATGGTATATTTTCCACTACATTTTTTTTTAACACCGTTAACTCTTTTAAATTTCTTTTTCACTATCTAAGATTCGATGTGAATATAATTTAGATCTTAATCCTATAAATATTATAAATCATTATTTAACCATTCAACTCATCTTTTAACTTACCTAAAACTTTTGGTTAACTAAAAGAATGTCATAATTATTATCTTTTATACAATCAGATGTATCAAAATGATATAAAATTAATTTTTATACTCTCGTTGAAATCGTCAGTTTTTATTTCTAATATTAGTGAATCTGTATCAGTATACAACAATTTAAACCAATTTATATGTTTTTTCTTTATTATATTATTATAAAAATCATACATCAACGATTTAGATAAACCTAAAACACATCCCTTTATATATTGGTTGTTTGAAGATATTTGCCTTCTTTACATATGGATTGCACTTAAATTTTCTGTAAAAATTGCCCTTCTAGAAAAATTGGTTTATTAATTAATTTATTTATTAGTCTATTAATTTTTCTAATTTGATTGTAATCTTACATTTGTCATTCTTAACATGCTATTCCACACAAATCCAGGTGTTGTGTAGTACCACAAAGGATCTATTTTATAATTTTCTAAAGAAATATCTCTAAAATTTTCTATTATATCTGTTAATAATAAAACATTGATTTTATTATATAAACTAGTGAATTGAAAAAAATTTTGTTTATTGAACACTTCCCAATTTTTTTGTGAGTTTTCATATTCCCGTTGTAATTTATCAGTGAGAAAACTATAAACAATTTCTATA
>PVMI01064511.1:13876-25420 GCA_008528875.1 Aulacorthum solani | reverse complement strand
GAAAAATAATTTTCAAAAAACAATATTAATCAGATGGTGGTAAAAATAAATGTTCTGATAAATTTTAATAATGTAGAATGTAGGTATAAAATAGTTTAACGAAACATGATTAAATATGGCTAATTTATTTATTTAATTTAAAAATGAATACTTTCATTAGTATAACAGAGAATAAATCGTGAATAAATTATTTTGCCCCCTACAGTTACGTCACGGATTATGCAGAATTATAACCGATTCCAATAAAACGTTGAGTGAATTATTAAAATTAAAAATAATGTCTGCAGTTATTTCAATTTTTCCTGTATTGAAATGTCAAAGAAGATATTAAAATTATATTATGACCAGATGATGCCTTAAGTTCAACCATTGTAAATTTTGATCAATGACAATCGGCTGAATATTTTGTATCGCCTCCGAAACCATTGTAAATATTTACATAATTAAGCGAGGAGAGATAATTTATTATTATAGTTGGCCAATAAAATGAACTTCAAAAATGAATACAACACAAAACGCTTTTATCGGCTGCCAACTGTATTTGTCATTACAGATTACTTTATATTCATTGTCTGTTTCAATGTATACGATGATAAAATATAAAGTAATAATAATAATGAGGGAAGGTGCTAATTAATTCTTATGTCGCAAAGAATTATATAATAGTATCATGAATTAAATTAAATACAATTTTATAAATTACGATAATTTATTCATTTTTTTTCACTCGTTCGAGAATCATATAAGGTTCAAGAAATGTAAGACTATACATTTTTTGTTTAAGATAAATATCAAATTCCTATTACATAAGTGCTTAGCTCACATAATTTAAGAAAAAAAAACTCTGTGAAAATAATTGTGATAGAATAAGGATAATTCTTCTACAAGAATGGTAATTTTCTGGTTTTTATACGTAACCCGAGTCTTATAGACGAAGCATAACCAATAATTAATATTGCGTTTGGAACTGGTGTTAAGCCGTTTCTCAGGTTACTTCTACTCGGATGGGTGACCACTCGAGAATTTAAGCGACACGGCACGTCATGTTTGATAACTCGGAATGAAGTTTTTAAACGGTAATTGGGAAAATATCAAAATAGCGAGTGGCTCCAAAAAATAACATAAAACCTGTCAATTATAATAATTATTAATGTTTTATTTCTTGCTCAAAGTCCATATTTTCATTTAAAATAAAAATACATTGGTAAACACGTCATCTCAAAAACAGGTAAAATAAATACCAAATGGGTTAGTATGAAGTATGCGTACAGCAATTGTATCTACTTAATCTTTTGAACTATATAGGTAAGTGTACGTAGTAAAAAGACAAATCATATCTTAAAATTGTATTTTTCTAAGCCAACGGAGTAATGATAAGGCCATGGGCGTAGCGAGCCATTCAAGTGAAAAGCTACACAGAGGCATACACCAGGCATATAATATGATTTATAGATAATAACATAGCTATGTAATTTATTAAAAAAATACAAATAAAAAAAGGTGCCTATGACCGCCGTGTTTGGGAAATTTAATTTGTTTCTTCATAAACTATCATAAGTCATAACAGTCGTAAAAATCGAAAAAACCACAGTCGTATTCTAAATTGGCCAATTAAACCTTTAATCGACTAAATTTGGCAATTAAATCTCCGTTTTTTTTTTCGTATGCATAAATCGAAACACTGTAATAATTGACATTAGGTACTTATGCGGTGTTGATCCACAACACTGTACACCACAGTCATCAGTACCTACCTATAGTACGACTATCATAACTATAGTAAATTTCACTACGTTGCAGCGTATAATATTATTAACATTACAATTTTGAAGTACTGTCTTATTATCACATACACTGGTCACGTTCTTCTAATCTCTTTTATTATGCCACTACCGTTACATAAAAAAAACGATCATATATGCAAGCAGGGCGCTGGCCTGCACGCTAACCGTTTAAGAGGCGTGTCACACAGGCGAAACCGTCATCTACTTCCGAAACGATTCTTCGGGGTTTGCCGAGCGTGACTATTATTGCAATCGGATCGTTCATGCTCTAACCATATAAAAAAATAAAAAGGCCTCAGGACCCTTTCCCGTCCATATATTATATTTTATGCTGCACACACACAACACACATATTATATACATAAATATTGTTTTCCGGAAATTAGAGTGGACCGCGTTTGGATTATTTTGAAATCAATGCATGGTTACGTGAAGGAAATACCTGCACTGCCTGGTATACCACCTGCACCTACCTCGGTGATCAGTATCCAGTAGAAATTTAAGAATACAATCTGATATCAATTATTTTACGTCGGAGTTCATATTTAATTGACGAGGAATAGCTATACATCGGTTTCATGATGTTGCGATGTTTTATTTATTTGTATTGAGTATAGTGCATGACCGAATTGTTAGGTGGGTTAGGTCCTTCATATTTTATACTGCAGTCCTTATCAATTGGTCGAAAATTGCACACTGTTGGAACCCACCATGCAGACGGGGGATTTCATGAAGCCGATTCCCAACAACGTGGCAGCCGGAAACATTTAAGGCATAATACAAAGCATTGAAGCAATTTGGTCAATCGAGTGTGTTTGTTGTTCATTCCAGAAAACACTTTTTGGTAATCACAGAAAAATTACCCACCTGCTTTCTCAGTTTGATAGAGATAAATATAAATGTTAATATTACCTTAATTGTTCAATGTGCTTCGATCGATCGGCTTTTGTATGAAACCTATACAAACAAAATTACAAAAAATGTCAATCACATAAAAATAAACATTGTAAAAGTATAAAAAAAAAATAAATACATTTAATGATGATANNCAGCGATCAAAGGTGTGAGCAAATAGCTTTTAATGTATAAGTATAATATAACCATGGTATACGTTATGTTAAATCGATAGTTTGTATATTTTGTTCGATTGCGCTTTTGCTCGAATACGATTTGTTTGCATACATTTGCACACAATCAGTAGCTCTGTGAAAGGCGATATTACGAAAAACGAGAAAGACGTCACTTTATACCTATAAGTACTCAATCCAATACGAGTTTATTACATACAATATATGTACGATAATTATTGCAATATTTAATTAATGTGTGCAATAATAATTGTTACGGGTCAACAGATCCCGCAATCGCGGGGTCCCTGAAGTGTACAAACTCCTTAACCCCGGTCATCGTGCCATCAATCACACGTTTTGTACCACAACAACTATTACCACCTCCAACAGCAGCGTATAAACATTTTAAATTATACAAATAATACCGTCAATGTCGTCAGTTTTATATAATACGGATATTATATTTGTTTCGAAATGCTAAAATCGTAAAATCGCTATAATATAGTAGTAGGTACCTACTTCCTGCACCACCGGTTCAGTATAACATTATATATTATTATTATACTCTAAAAAATAACTCCGATCTATTATTTATTCGTTTTGCGAGTGAATGCCGTTTTGTTTTCGTACATGTTTACATGCAAAAAACTGCAGTCGTCGTGATTGAAATACTCGCGATTTTTCGATTGAGAATATAATATCACAACATGTAATACATATTTTATACTGCATATAGGTGTACATTTGCAATTTGTATTATATCGCGTTACACTATAACATATACCTGCCTACGGAATGGGAAACGAATGGAAACGTGGGTAGGTGCGATAAATCCGACCGTTTCTAGAACAACATAATTACATCGACTGACATTTTTCCTTTTCGTCGCATAAAAAGTAATATAATCGGGTTTTTATTATTATTTTTGTTAGTTCCGAAAGCGTTGCAATACGCCTGCCTCCGCGGATCCGAGCGTTTTGTACAGGTAGGTATGGCTGCAGGTACCAAGGTATAAGTACATCGAGCTGTTGCTATAACATTACCTATGTAGGTACACGATGTCATATAGGTTCTGTTACTCGAGTACCCCGTCCGCGGATAAACCTTGACTGATCTGCAGTCGATCCAATTATTGTTGTATTTCGTTTGTAACGATGATGATGTTTGTACACGCGTATGTATGTTATACACGTGTATACCTTAGGCACGACGGTTTATTTTTTACTATTTTTTTATAACCATTATTATCATTGTTCCGTCATATATGCTCGTAATATATATATATACCTAATAACAATAATAATAATAATAATAATATGTAGGTTTCTAGAACTGTATTACTTTTATAATAGATCCGACGACGTTTGTGTGTATCACGATGACTGGCATATAGTACTCCTCATACCTACACATTATATACTGCACGTGAAATAATATATACATAATATATAGGTACGTTCTGCGGCGGTATACCGCGATTATTATGTAGGTATAGTGCGCTCGGTTGTTATGTATTTTCGTACGGTCATGTGCTGGTTTCGGGCTGCAGTTCGGATGCTATTATTCGGACGACGCGTTTGGCCTATGATGGATATTGTGTGTTTATAACCTTCAATATAGCCGTCACAATAATACAATACGATCATAATGTACTCACCGTATTGTTATATTATTATCATAGGTTTTTTGTTTTTCATTCACCGCCGCCGCAGATGATTATCGTTTTCAGAGAAAATTATTTTCGTTTCGGATTTTTAGCGAAATACACCTGTACAATATTATTAATAATAATAATATGTAGCCCGCGTTTTTTCAACATTGTAAAAAGTAAAATACGCGAATACGCGGTGTATCCGTTCATCGTCCGTCACTCGGCTTATTTAGGAATGCCAAGACATCACGAAATGAAAAAATGAAGAAAACGAGTATTTCCAGAAAAAATTTGATTTAAAAATATCATAAATTAATTATCTTCACAAAATACCGAAATGTGACGAGATAAGAATTTCATTTTATCGACACTAAACCATTAGTACCCAAATGAATAAACCATTTTTTTGTTTTTATGTATATGTTAAACAATAGACTCTCAAATCTTGTCAACATAAGCAGTTTACGAAAGAATCGATGATAAAAATTGCAAAAAATGTATGATAATAATTAGTTTTCTCGCCATAACTATATATTATCATTCATAAATATGCAGCAGAATTTTAGGATAAAAAATCGTTCAAATTAAATATAATATATATAATTAATTAGGATCATTAATTATATGTAAATTACGACTTTAATTACGTTATGTTACGATATGTTATTAATAATTATACAGTATGCATTGTACATATATCTTAAGGTGTCTCATGAAAAAAAAATTATATATAGAAATTAAATATGATGGGACCCCGAGGGCTTTCGAGAAGACGTTGCAACAGTGTATTGATTATTATTATTTTCATTTGCCCAAAACTTGTGTTATGAAATAGTGGTTGTGGATGGAACATCGACTGTCAATGTAACCTGCATTAATATATTACAAGAAATGTGAGTTTTCAATAAAAACACGTTTCGATCACTTCGGTAGTTACGATTGAAATAGGGTCTTAATATTCGACCTTGAGAGCTCTCCCAAACCACATTGTTCAAGGTTAACACCTAATAAAAATTAAAAAGAATAATTCAGATTATATTCTAAGAACAACTCTAATTAATACTTTTCCATGAAAAATATTATACAGTCAGTAGGCAGGTAGCGCGGAGCAATGAGTATGTTGGCGAGTTAAGTTGATTAGGTATTTTACAGATATTAACGCACAAGAAATACAGAGAAAAAACAACAATAGTAAAAACAAGTCGTACAGATAAATATTTGTGCAGTTTACAATTGTAGTGCAATGTTTTTACCACTTTTTATTTATCTGAATAATTTAGGTTTTATTTTTTGTTTTGGCTTCGTGCTGTTTCGTTCGATTAGTGTATTTTCATAGAAAATTTTTACATTGTGGTCACGTAACTTCCCACTATGTTTCACTAGCCAGATATACTTGAAATATCCCATGTGACTTGAGTACTTCCCTAATCAATTTGTATGTACTCTAGAATAACTCTATAAAGTGAAGTACATAATTTATAGTGCGGTTTTTTTTTTGTCAAGGGAAATCAAATGGGTTTTCAAAAGTCGAACACTTGAAAAGTAATAATTTTCTTCTGTAACCGTTCAAAAGATGTTTTTGTCACACAAATCATTAGCACTGTAATTGCAGTGGTCCGTGAAATTTTTTGGTAACGATGCTTTCAACGTTCTCGAATTATTTACGTTTTTATCAAAACATCAAGTGCTGATGTTGTTCGAACTCTATTTACCGTCTAGCATATAAGGATACAACAAATATGAAGTAGATATAACAAGACAAGAGATTAATACTTTCTTCGGTTATGCCAATATCAAGCTGTGGGAGTTTTCTACTCAAAAATAGGTATTATTACTTTTAATTGATGCACCTAGTTGACTAAATTTTTATCGTGTATTATTTTCTCATCTGTTAATTTGTTTAACTAGAATAAAACATTAGTAGTTTTATATTTAGAAGTGTTGATTATTATATTATACGTATAGACAACGATGAGAAAAACAATAACAATAGCAAAAAAATATTATGTTGTAACTTTTAATGATTATATAGTTTAGAAACTTGCGTGTACCTAGATAATATATATTCATTTTTTAAGTAAAAGTTTTTATCTCAATTAAATAAAACATAATGTGAAACCAATAATAATGATCTAATCAAATACGTTTTCAAGATTTTTATACTTAAATCTTAATTTTAAAAATTGGTTCAACAGTTTCTTTTTCCAATAGAAACTCTGTATTATAATGTATAGTATAGAGAAAATGTAGTGAATGCGGTATTTCGAGTTAGTTTCTATGGTGCTTTCATTAAATCGATAAATTTATATTGGCACACACATGATACCTACCTTTGAGTTATGGTTTCAGTAAAATTATTGGATTCATGAATAATATATTTTACGTTTATATCAACATCAAAATATATTTATTTATTTTTGAATACTTTGTACCATTTCTCAATGATACAATAACAGTGAATGACTAGTATAAATTATTGCGATGTCGGGACTCGTAATAATGTTAAGCTCAAGCTTATTGGTCAATGTCATATACATGTTATACACTTAAGTCGTTGGGCATAATCCTGAAAGGTCTGAAGCACTTGCAATGAATTACTATATGATGAAGCTTATAATTTTTGCACAGTTCCGTTTTTTCCTTTTAGGATTATGTACAACAAGATGCCATAAAAATGCAAAAACCCATTACAGTTATAATCATTTTTTACACAGCTACCTACTAAACAGCTAAATTCGAGAAACGCTAATACTGTTTGAATTTTTTTATGATATAATTTTCTTTTTTTAAAGCTCCGCTTTGTAATTGCTTATATTAAAACATAAATCGAGCAATTATCAAGTGTAAAATTTAAGCAAATATAAGAAATCAATGATGTTTGATGAAATAGCCTGTACAACTTTTACCAATATGACAGGTTCAATAAATATAGTTTTCTTCGTGATATTCAGGTTTTTCCACTAAAATACGTTTCTTGAACACATAATATATGCCTCCCTTTTCAAAAAAAAAAAAAAAAATAATGAAAAAACAGAAGTAAAATTAAATGACATTTTATGATTTACCGAAAAATTAAAAATGAATAAAATATCAACAATACAATTAATATGACATGGTATTTTGTAAATCAAGTTCTCTCAGCGGGTTCCAGGATTTTTTTTATCAAATTTAAAAATAAAAATGATGATTTGTTAGTATCTTACTTCTACTAATATTTAATATATTCACTGAAGTTGAATCATAACTTATATATTATATCCCCTTTATTGAGATTTTTTAAGCGAGTTTAATATATGTGTATAATGTACATAAATGTATTAATTATCAAACATAAAAGGTAAAAGTAAAGAAACTGTAAAGTGAAGACTGTTGTGACAGTAATTTGAAGTGAAAAATGTCATATGAAAAGTAGTATAGAAGTTTCAAATTTCTTAAGAAATGTTAATTAAAAACGATTATACTTATAATTTCGGATGCTTTTTTTTACCTAACCATAATGCATATAATGTTTTAAAGTTTTCCACACCCAAAATAGTACTACCTATATAATACTTAGGTATCTACCTAAATACTAAATATATAATAACCTATACAATATGCTCGTACATATTTTCATTAAAAAATAATCTAACTCCGTGTTAGAATCCACATTGATATGTGATATGGTCATATGGATAGTATTGGCTGTAAGAACTAAAACCTAAAACTTCTTTTACAGCTATGGTGTATGCACACTACGCTTGTGTGGAAATAATACTCTTCACATTACAGGGTATTAATTGCATCCCAACAGAACGTGTTTAGCCATGTATAAGGTATCGTATACCTATAGGTATAAACTTGGGTAGGTATCGTATTTTGAAATAGTTTCTAAATACGTGGCGAAAAGCGCACTACGAGGATACAAAGTTTTTGTGTTCTATACGTAGGTGCACAATATTATGCCTCTGAAATAATATATAGTTAATAAATCATTACATTGCTGCTTAAACTAAACAAATTCGATACTCGTTACAGCTATATTTTTCGCAAAACGTTAATAATGTCAAACATAGGAAGTAGTTCGTTATATTCTTATGCAATTATTTTTTATAGCCACATACAATTAACGTTTAAATCCACTTGGTAACAAAAATATCAACACCTTATCTATAGTTACAATTCATAGGCATTACAAATGTTCAAAAACTCTAATCAATTTTTCAATAGCGATCGATGTAAAAAAATATCAATTAGTCATGAATAATTTAAATGCGTACTGCTTATTCGTAGGTTCTAAAACAGCTAGTTGTTTAATCAACTGTAATTAAGATTTCTATTGTATTTTCGATTTACATATATATTCAAAGTACGCCAGTCTTAAGAAAAGCATAGATAAATATTTTATTTAATGTGTATACGCTGCTTATACTAACGTTAGCGGAGTATGAATACTACGATAATAACACATATTGAAGTATATTGACACATATTATGTATTTTTACATTTATTTTTGATTTGTTCTTTGAGAAGAGGTAACGAATTTCTTAAAGAATTTTTTTTTAAATAACAATCACCATATATTTAGGTTTTAATAAAATATGTGCAATAACATTTTAACATATGATAATTTTTTCAAAGCGATGATGAATATTGACTTATCGAGAACACACTTCTTAAAAGAGTTAAATTTAAGTTATCATAATTATGTTGTTTTTAATTGCATGATCACGATGTTAAAAAACATATAAGTGATATAGACTATAGTATAATGGGATAGTTATTAGATATAACTGGTTTTGAAAACAAACGAAGTTCAGTTAGAAGATATGACAGGCAAAATGTATAAGACATATATTACATACGATTCAAATTTGATTCAATTATGTGCTAATATGATTGCTCGGGTATACAATTTATAATATAATAATAAATAAATCAAATATCAACAGAAGATTTTAATATGCATTTATCATGTTATGTTTTGTTGATAATTGACTTAAATAATGCAAGTTGTAACTTGTAAGTACATAAGATGAATTCATGACTGGTAGTTCAACAACTATAGGTACACTGTAAAGTGACAGTTTTATTCATCGCTGTAGTCATGTACCTACATTTTTTTTTTACGAGCTTGTGATAAAAAATGGGCTACCTGTAAACCAGTTTATATAACTGAAAAGAAGTAACGTAAAACCGCGTACACGTTTCGTAGTGGGTAATATAATTAAATGTTCATTTCTATATAATTGTCTTAGGCTAAGTGTAATATACCTAATATAACATAGATATCAAAATACTTCACAGCATATGTCAAGCTAAATCCAGCTAAATCTTTTAATTCTATTCACTTATCTTATCGTTTTAAAAATGATAATATATAATATGTAAATTTAGTCTCTCAGTTGTTTAAAAATTAATTTTTAAAAACCGTTTACAGTAATTTTATAAGCAATGCTATTGATGTTATAGATAATATTATAATATTGTGAATGTTAATATCGTTTTGATCGAACCACGGTGTCGATTGATACAAGGTTTTCCGAGATAAATTTAACAACACTGAACAAGTATGTAATAACTGATATGTAAACAGCTGAACAAATTATTGCGTAGAAGAGTTTATACTATTTTACAACATGACTCGCGACGGTTAAAATAGAAAGAACACTTAAATGCACAATACGAGCATTTTAAATACCGTAATACCGTAATTTCATAATTTTATTATTTCAAAGTTTTGAACTTTTTTAGTTTTAACTTGAAATTGGAACAAATAATCCGGTATAAGTTACTAACAAGGTTCTCGTTTTAAAATTACAGTTAAGCCACCTACCGTAAATAATGTGTATTTGTAACATCACTTGTAAGAGAAAAAAAATATTGAAAGTGATCATAGTAATAAATACGGGAGTGCAATAATTAGAGAACAAATATTGCAAAACTATTTACGATATAAAAACAAAAAAATAGATAATAATACCTTACTATAAAGAAAAGGACGAGCATTGTATTTGTCTACTCACCGTAGTTTACTATATTGTTACGTATTAACGTACCTATATAAATAATATCAACACTATATATTAGCTGAGCGTTTTCCTATTGTTGAAAGTAAACACATACCGTTCGATATGCGAATAATTTACAGTGTCGAATACAGTTTAGTTGCTCAAGGGGTCTCGCTAGCTATTGATTCGAATCTTTAAAAGGAGTGAGGATTACACGATTTTCTACTTGTCCGCTCAAAATTGCTATACGATCTTCTGCACTCGGATTATTGTATAATAACGACGGCTAGTCTTAAGACATCGTGAACTAGTCATCATCTGCAGTAGACGTTTTTTTTCTACTCACTTTAACCGCCTGAACGTACACACGTATAACAGCTATTATCTACAAGAGATTTTTTTTTTAAATATAAATAATTAATACTGTACGATTACTGGATAGTTTTGGTAAATGTTAGGCAATGAAATCAAATATATTTACATCATGATTTATATTGTAAATATTTTTTGTACAAGAATAAACGTATTATATATATAAATAATATAGTATTAATATACCATTGATGAATAATTGTATTAGATTATTAAAATATTAAAATAGACTAATATTATTAAAATACAAGTGAATAATATAAGTAGACTGTTCAGATGTACATAAAGTTTGATTTCATAACTGTAGAGATTATCATAATTTATATGAATACTAAAACAAGTACTGTAGTATACCTACAACCCACTAAAATATTTGGTCAATTCTTAATTAAAATGTATTTTTGTATTATACGTGCTATAGTACTTTAAAATACTGCTTGTTAATGTGACTAATTATAGCCGTCATACCACGAATCTATTCACACCTTTCTAAGATACTCAGAATTTACTTATAAGTTATAAAACAATAATAATATCATATTATTAGAATTAGGATGTTGTAGGAATTTGATTTGATTTTTAATGGTCCAATTTAAAGCCAGATCAGCTATACTGTTTTTATATATTTTTTACTTTTAAATTGATTTTTTGGTTATTAATATTTTGTTTTATTATT
>PVMI01064511.1:1355-13832 GCA_008528875.1 Aulacorthum solani | reverse complement strand
TAAATGTGTTGTATCTACACATTTTGGAATATTGGAAAGGTTTCTATTTATTTTTATGCCATAAAATGTCCTTAGGAATGGATACAAATAATTTGTTATTAATCTTGTAATGTTCAATTTACCCGAGTAAATTTTTATGTTCTTATAAAATTTGGGGTTGTTGTTATTTTATTTGTTGGACAAATGTGAGGTACACTCAACACTAACCATATAGCAGAATGACTTCCTCAGTTTTTCAACCTCTTTCATTTTTTTAAATAGGATTTTTATTAAGTAATAATTAACATGTTTCGAATCTATTAATAGTACTTATTGTAATATTGTTAATATGTTAAACAATAGTTTTCCACCTATTGCGTTTATTGAATATTTAAGTATTCAGCAGCAAACTATCAATTATAGCTGTATCGATTGATATCGGGCTTACCTAAATATGTTGGATACTTAGTACTAAATAATACTGCATATAAATTGTTTAAAAAAATATTATGTTAAACATTGTTCACCAAACAACTATTAAGCGTCTACATTATTTATAACTATTTATATTTTAAATATAGAAAATATAATAACTAAATAACATGTTAACATACATTGATGAGTACCACTCAAAGTCATCATAATAATTTCAATAAATAAAAACACAGACACAAATGCTTACGATAATGAACAGTCGTACAAAGATCGTTTGTTATGACTTATGAGATTCGATTCTGCTGGCATCAATATTTTTCTCTCCCTGATTGAGTTTCAATTAGACGTAGTAATTTACTATAACTGGGGCATATAATTTTTTACGTAATCACACATCGTCATCACTATGACTTTGACAAACGAGTTTGTGCACAATTTTAATATATTATATACTCGAGTATATGAAAATGTTAAAACTTAACAAGAACACACCTTTATGCCAGTAGGTGTGAATTATTACTTTATATTTAGAATAAGTAGGCTTTACATTTTAAATTATAACTTTCCAATTTATAATACTTCAAATTAGTTTAAAATGAAAATGACTCGTAAATGACTAAAATATGATTATTGTGTATAGAAATGTATGTTTATTAGTATTTGTATGTTCTTATAACAACAAGATTATGATTTATGATATCTATACGTAAGATGCCTATGATTGTCATCACCATATTAAAAAATATAATGATAACATTAATTCAATTAATGTTGGCTTTTAGATTTGAAAAGAAGTTTGGTCTAAAAAAAATAAAGTTATTTTTTCTTTACATTCCTAGCATGAATATATATAATATTATATATATTATACAGTGTCTATTTATTTTTAAACGCCAACGGTCGATGTTTTTGATACCTTTATTATAGGTATTGGTTTTTTTTCACAAGCTCAGCAGACTATTTCTTTGCCAAGACAATGCGTTAGTAATTACTAGTATTGTAGAACGTGATTCCAATGAAGCATAGAAAAACAAAAGGATGACCGTCGTGAAAAAAATAAATACCTTAGCAACAGAGCTACTTCAGTGGCTCCATCAAACAACCTGTTCTTATCTCATGGATTCCCAGACACTGCTCCACGTCATTTGGCTTACTGCCGGCCTTGACTTAAGAGGGTACAACAATGAAATTAATATGGTAAAGCCATTTAAATTCCACTTGCGATTTTTTTCTACAACTTAAGAATAATGCAAGTTTAACGATTGATATTAATAAGAGTGCAAAACAATCTGTACTCTGTAGGTACGAAACTTCTGATTTTTGGGGCAGATATTTTACAGTTTGGATTATTAATGATCAGTAGGATGATGTTTTGTTCATTTTCAAGTTTGAAACGAATAAATTGATTATAGTAGGTAATACTCGTTTATTATTATTTTGTTATAGTTTTCCGTCCATTTGAAAAAAGATAATAGAATCCAAAATTGTAGTTTAAAATATAAACTTGACTCGACTTGAATAGATCAATCTAAATATAGAATATCAAGTAGGTACACAACTAAGTTGTCATATTTGTAATCATTATGTTCTATTATCATACAAATATTGTGGGTTTACCTCAAGGTTATTAAATTATCAATCACATAATAATAATATACTATAGGTTCTTATAATATTTGCATTACTAAACGATTTTACTAAATCGTTATAATTTGATCTAGAAATACTAGTTTAATTGCAATTTTCATATTATTCGTTACAAAACACAGAATATGCAATTATGCGGTTTAAAATTCAGACTTAAATAAATATAATAGAATAAAAATTACAATTATTTATGAATTTTTTCAAACTTTTATAACTTAAATAGGTAAATACATAATAACTTTTCATAAATTTAATAAAAACAAAATAAATTATTTTTTAATACTTAATTTAAATTCTAAGGTTATGTATACTGAATAATATATAAATTGTTGTTCTATAGTAACATTGTTCTTTACAAGAGTTGTTTAATATATTTTAATTCACAATAAGGTTAAGTATATTATTATAAAATACATAATTTATTACAATTTTTAGTATACACCATGTATGATTATAATGTACAACCAATAATTATCTATACTAAAATATATTTATGTCATCAAAATTGAATAACAGTATGTAGTATATAGGTGTGTACCCGGGTGTGTACTATGTATACGTTTAATACTGATGTAAGTCTAAGAATTAATTTAAAAATGTTGTAAGTTAAACAAAATGGCCTACAAATCTTTTAAATATTAATTTTCACACGTTGTGTAATCCTTAAATTGATTCATAGATAAGAACTACACTTTAAAAAGGAAAATATAAGCTAATTGTTTGCTTATTATATTACAGATTATAACTTCCAAGGCTATGGATAGCTAGTGCCTATACTAAAATGAACAAAGTTATTAGATATTAAAATCGAATTATGTTTGTTGATTTTAATCTAAATATATATTTTTTTTTAAAGACATCTATACCAGATGTATTATGTACTTATGTGCATATTATACGAAGAACAACACAAAGTTTATAACGCATAAAGATAATATTGTTGTAAGTAAAAAGTTTTTGACATACCGCTTATAAGTTATATTTTAAGGCAAAATAATTAGAATTACTCGGCCATTAACTTTGTTGTAATCACATCGAAATGATCATTATTAAGTATTCGCGTGGATGAATAGTATGATGTTTTCAATGACCTTGTTTGGTAGACACTGCACACTTAAGTAATCATACATACATACATACATAGTACATACATACATACATACGTACATACACATACATAGTTGTAATGATTGCAGTCCTCGTTATTATAAAATTTCATATGACGTCGAGTAATAAAAAGATTCCGCCCGAATTTTTATTAAACGCTTTATAGAGTACTCTACATCTGCCTTATTCCACATTCTTATAACATTCTAACTTCATATCTTTTGTTAGACAAATATCAATGTTTTCATTTTATGCCCTTCTACAATAATAACACATCTCCATTATAGAACTGACCTGTTCCGGTCATTTTCTAGTCGTTTCGCTTAGTCATCTGGAATATGCCATTCGCGGTAAAAAAGATATACTTCTTGAATAAAAAATAAATAAAAAAATCGTATTTTATCAAAGTTTTTTGACGATAGTTTGTGGTTTAATATTAATCCTTGAAATATTATATTTAAAAAATGAAGAAATTAAATTAAAAATTAATAGGTAAGTACTGTGATATTTAATAGTAATTTTACGGTTATTAATTTTCTTACACTATAGATATATTGTGGATACTAGTGGATACACCATAGACGATAGAGAATTAAGAGCTGCGTCAGTTACGTGGATGTGTTCTTTTGAGAAAACAATTTCAAGGTAAGTTTTTTAGAGGTTAACTCTTTAGAGATGTATTATCTAAATGTCACGATGTCAATCATTGCACATTGCAGTGAAAATAGTTTTCTATTTCATAACTCATAATAGCGTTTCTGTTATGACATATTTTTTTCTCAAAACACGCATTGGTACCTTTACACATTATGGTAAAACACAATCTTAAACAAAAAATTGTATAAATGCAAGGTAGAAGTAATGATATAATTTTTTTCAACAGATGTACAGCTTAAAATTTGTATTTATTTATCGCCTGATTGGCATACATGTATAATGGATATGTATTTTACAACTAATATATAATCGACCGTCACAATCAGGTCGAAGACAAAAAGAGTTCCAAGATTTTCAAAAGTAATTGTTAGTCTTGGACTATTATATTGTCTATCATGAAAAACATCTTTGTTTCCTCTTACAAAATACTTTATTTATATTATTATTTAAGATAGATTTTCAAGCGACAACTTCCGATCTTTTAATTTCAATAACACGGATCACAGGCTTGTATAATAAATATTACTATGATATTCACATCATGCTTGAGTATTTTATTTATACACGATGATATATTGAAATGTATGATTGTTTTGTGCATCAAATATATATTAAACATATGTAAATATTATATATTTTACAATGAGTCTACACGTTTTAAACATCAATACAATCATTTGTTTAAAAAATGTATCTATTATTAATCTAATTGCTAGTTAACCAAACGAAACCCTGTGTTACATTGATATTATTTGTTTGTAATCTGAATATTATGCCAAGAATAACTAATAGATTTACAATCCGTTAAACAATTCGTTAAATTTAATGCGTTTAGGGCTTACCAAATGTTATTGCAACTGTTAAAGTTAGTTTACTAGAGGCTTGATGAAAAGTTATAAATGCAAAATTTGAATGTATAATCACAAAATAGGCTGTAAACACATATATATATATAAAAAATATAAGCTTTTGTATTCCACATGGGTACCTACCTGGTTGTATAGTTTGTTATTATTTTAAAGGTAATGAAAAAGACTCAATGTAGAAAATATGTATTAATATAACCTGCCTACCGTAATAATAATGTAATAGCGTATTAGTTTAATGATCTCAGAATTAATATTTAATTATAAAATATTAATTTGTTTTAATTCAAATACTTAAATTAAATAAATTATGGCACAAACATTAAACATAATACATACTGTATAAGTACAACAATAATTGTGTTCTTAACATACATTTTAGGCACATTGATTACTTTTAAAGTAGACAAATTAGATGGATGTATGTTTAAACATACTAAATCTTAAGTATTATATTTTTTTATTGCTTCTATGGAAATGCGAATATTGCATTTAGGTATATACTATTATTTTTATTTAAATACGGTATAACTAACTAATTACTAATTATTTTATAACTAAAATCTATAAGTTTTAATCAGAAATCGACGTACCAAAAACAAGTCTCTAAAATACTGGTTTTAGTTAAATGCAAACTCAAAGTGAAAATGGTGACATTGCAAATGATAAGAATAGCAAAACTTTCGATCAAAAATTGTGTAAATCTTGTTGACATTTTAACACTCGGTAGACGAGTCTATTACGGACTGATAACAAACGAATGTCCATTGTGAATTTGCATAATAACATTAAGATTAAATCATATATATTTTTATGCATTAACATACTATGTTTTCAATATTTTTAAATTTAATGCATAAAAATTTTGATTTAATGCATTTAAAAAAGAAAAAAAAAGAAAATACACCTGAGAGTTCCCCAAGGAGACATTTGGATGAAAGCTGAGGATTTGATTTTAATAACATTAAAAATGTCCCTCCAAATATGCAAATTAGAGCATTTTTCTTAAAAATAATAAAATAAACAAACATTATTTATAAGTTTGTTTTTTTTTTTTTTGTAATAAGTTGTAGGGATACCTATTCGTTTTACTCAAGAATGAAGGTTCGTTAATATCATTAAAATGTTTAAACAACGGTAGAATAGCGTGTTTTGTAATTTATAATGTATAGGTAAGTAAATTAAAACTTTGTCGTTTTATTACAATTTAAATACTTTTTGTTATAAATTAATAATTATAATAGTTGGAAATGTTTGATACATATAAGGCAAATAAAAAATGTGAACAGAACACTAAACTATTGCCATCTCGAGCAACGTTTTTGAACTTTTATAATTTCCTATTCCATAGCAAAATATTTTTACTGATGATTACGTTTGATAAAAATCGAATTTAGAACGAGTATATAGTTAACTGCTTATAAGTTATAACTTGTAACTTACAAATATTTAAAGATTTTCAGGTAGGTACCTCTAAAATTTTAGAATCAATGGATGTTAAGTGTTTAAATCTCTCTGTATAGTCCATACAATAAGTAATAAGTATATTATGGCATAAAATAAGTGGGTAGTATATCTATAATGTCTTAGCTATGCCTATATAAGCCTATTCTAGTTAAATTAAAAGTTTCCTGTGTATTTATAAATTAGAGTTTTTGCTAATAAATCGTGTAACATAAAAGATAAAACGTATGTGCAAAATAATTGTATTTGTTTTGTAATTTATTGCGCCTTTAGTACATACTATTAAAAAATTAAATAACTTTATTTTTCTATACCTCCTGTTAAGGGTTAAGGTTAAAAAAATATTTCTAAAAAACACTAAGTAAATTGTTTAACACTCAATATAAGCTACATATTAAACTTGATTAAAATTGCCAATATTGGCAAGTAAATGAAAAAGATCCCACAGTTGACACCTATATATACTGGCCAACTGTTGACAGCTATCTATGAAGGAGATATCCATTATATAAAATACTCTGGTGGCAGTCACCACATTCAGAATATATAGTTAGAGGTACTTTTTTGGGAAATCAACCCAATTTATTTTATCAACTATACTTCACAAATAGTTTTGATTTCAAAGTTGTCTTATAATTTTGTATATTTCTCAAATATGCCTTTTACATCGACCATATGCCATATAACTCTTACTCAAACAGGCCCTCTTAACTTTAAAGACTCTAAAGGTCTTGGGGTATATATGTGTAGATATATTATGATTTTATATACAATTTCAGAAAGTGGGAATTATTTATTTGGTTGGAGACTCGAATTTAATGAATATAAACACCATGTTTTTACGGATGTCAGCTAAATACGTCGAAGACGAGTTATATAAAAAAAATTAGTCATGTCCGTGTCATCATTTCCTTCCGCCCCTCAGATACATATACACAGACAATGTACATTGTTGTAAGGATTGATAATCCGGATTTGTCCAAAACAAACGGACACTAGAAAAAAAAATTTAATAAGAAAATGCGAACGACCGTTAATGGAGCGCGACTGATGATCGAAAAAAATCTATAAACGGCAGCAGGAATAACGATGGCGGAAGGTCGTCAACACCGCCGTAGCACGGTTGTAGGCATCACGCGTGAGTCGCCCTTTCCTGCTATAGTAGTTGCAGTCCACTGTTTCTGTCTTATAGATCGGTCAACATTTTAATTTTTTCCCTTTAGTTTTTGATATAATTTTTTTTAACATTTTGTTTTAATTATATGACGACAAAACATGCACGCTTTGGATGTCTCAAAAAAAAAAATGTTTCTCTTTCCTCTACGCACCGCATACGTGTCGTAGTCTCCTGTAAGTACACCGACCCCGCCACGCCGTGGTATTCTACACAAAAAGTACGTGCCTAATACAAATCAATATACTCAGACTACAAATATTATGCATTTTGAATATTATATTATGTGTTGTCATTCGATACGTCATTGAAGATAGAAAAAAATTATATTCTATAAGTGTGATGACGAGGTGGGTCTCGAATTCTGAAACTCATGTGTACGTTTTAGCTGTTAGATATCTATACATATATGATTATTTATATTCTTATAGCATACAGAAATAATGATTCAAAAAAGGATCGATACATTCCAATTAAATACTGCAACCTTGTATAAAAGTTGAAAATTTGATTTTCTGATTATAAACCATATTTTATTTAAATAATGCGTAATACCTACACACAAAAGTTGACAAGTATCCAAGACATAGACATAATTTGATGTATAATTCTCACGAACTCTTATTATGCGCATATTATTCATAAAATATTGAATGCATTTTTCATAATTAATTTTTATTTTACGTAGAATTTTACAATTTACAGAGGATTAAATGTATGAAAATATAGAGGTTTATTTAAAAAGAAATATTATTCAACTAAAATAACGATACGATTAATCGTAGAGCCTAAAATGTCTAACCAATGAAATTAGTTGGTATTATTCTCAGTATTATTTTACCAAATTAATAATAAATAAATCAATTTACATGTCATAATATTGTAACAAATTATTTTAAATCTTTTATCTATGTATATATTTATTAATCTATGTCACAAAACATGAAATGCGAGATGAAATGTAATAGTCTATAAAACCTTGTGATATTATATGTTAAATATTGAGTAGCTACATTACAGTTAAAAGGTTAACGGAATTCAAGTTTTGATACATTTATACAACACTACTACAGGGAAATAAAAATACTTTATTTTCACACGGTAATTTTTTAGTGCAGTTTAAGATTCAGACATTCGGTAATTTTACTGTACTAACAGTACTAACTACAATTCCGCCACACTTACATGCATTAATCAAAATTATAAAATACAACACACCAGTATAGTAGGTATTAACTACTATACTTACGCGTATGCACATAATACACTTTTAGATAAAACGGTTTATTGTTTTTTTTTTTTTTAATTATAATTAAGTGTAATTTTCCCTACATTACCTACCCACACTTACTCTACCTACTCAATAGTATGCTTTTTATCACATTTTTAATGCCATCTAATCTAATTATTTTGCCTGAAAACTAGACATTTATTTAGCACTATAGCTATTATTGCGTCATACATATTGTTAATAGTTTATATCGTATAATATTAAATATATTACAAACTATACGTAGTTTACACTTAGTTAATGTAAAATATTTAAACAATGTGTAGAATTAAATGAACCATTTTTGAAGGATTAAAGTTTACTTGTTAAAGTTACTAATTTTATAGAGGTTAGGTACCTATACTTGGCTATATAAATATATCATACTTTAATTAATACCTGACAATACTTCCTGGAAGCCCCAGAAGCTCAGTCAAATGTGACCCGATGCACCCCTAATAGGTTTTACTGCACTTGACACCAGAATTATTTAGAAAGTCGTTAAGACATAAGTCGTTTCACGTATATAGTTCTTATAATATATATAAATATTTATTAATTTATCATGATCGATACTACAAAATTACAAATTATTGATGTAGCCGGCAATTCCCTGGTATCCTTTCATATATAAATAAATAAGACTAACCTGTATTTACTACACCTCTCTTAAATATCAGAGTAAATGTACTATACGTGTTTATGTGTTTACTTTTGCATTCTCAATAGAATTTACTTAGATCTTACTTTTACTATTTCTATCCGGGACCACACGGAATTGGTTTATTATTATTCTTCATTGAAACACACGCTTTGGGCACAAGGTGAATGAACACTATTGTTGTTCGATAGTAACACTATACACATACATAGTGTTCATTTAATGGACAAAAAAAACGCTGTTTAAAATATTTTGCAGCTGAACACAATAGAGGATTCATCTTCCTCGACCTGTCTTCAAGGCTTCTACTATATACTTTAGAGTAGACAAAAATAAATTCAAGGTGCACTTTTTTATTATGTAACACGTAGTTTTAAATTTATAATCTCATTTTAATATTCATTTAGGTCATTAAATACATTAAAAATTAAAATTAAATTATATTCTAATGACTGAAAAATGTCGATCGAAAACTCGTATAATAAACTTACTACCTATTTAAATAAGCAAATCAGAAAACAACAATGCGAAAATTATTCAGAAGTCAATTATCTATAATTGTTAGCATTTTAATGTAATGATAAATCGGGAGCCTCCAAAACTTTTAGTTGGTTCTCATGTTGTTACAAATATAGTACATCCGAATTCGTTTCTGGAAACAAAATTGTATAAAAATTATAATCTAGTACCACATTGGTAAAATACTGTAATAATATGATGTTTAGTCTTTCAACATTTAAGTATAAGAAAATCCGTGTCAACAAAATGTTGATTCATGATTTTCGAGATTTTATAAGTACAGTTAACATATTATTATTATGATAGAGTTGAATAGAACAACTACTTTAATACTGTACATAGGTATAGCAGATAATACAATTACTATCTATGTTTATGATACTTTTTGTTTTAAAAATTAGGTAACGTTACAGACATCATAGCCCATAGGTAATAATAAACATTTTTCATAAGAGCGATTGAATGCTTAAGATATTATAGTCGTGTATAGCTTATAGTAATAAATCAACGGTATTTTAGAGATATCTAAACGTCTATTTTACAGACATTATTGAATCTTGTATAAAGAATAGGAAACCAAATATATTCGTATGCTTAGTAACCAATATATTTAGTAATGTATTGAGTCGGGTGCTTTGTCGTAATATTACATTTGAATGCAACTATCGCCCTAGTTGGACAATAGTTAATAGTTAAGAGGTAAATTGAAGTTGTTTCCCAGTTAACGACGTCACAGCGCCAAATGAAGACAGTTCAGGATTAAGGAAATATATTTTACTATGTTCAACATTGTAGCAGTGTCATGTATATCGTTTTACATTATGTCATTTTAGATTTAAAAAATAGTATTTTCAATACAACGATACCAATTATTTTGAATTGAAATCATGTTATAAAATTAATGAATTAAGCTCGTGCAACATATAGTATATCCTATAGACTATAGGTACCATACAATAATTATATTAATTGACATAGGTAAGTATAAAAATAATGATAGAGTAAAATACACGAATGGTTATTACCTATTTGAAATGAATACCTATAGGTGATTAGGTAAGTAACTGCTTACAATAAGAATAAACATTACAAAGTCTCCAAAATAAAAAAAAGGAATAAACATACTATTGAAATACAATACTATTATATAATTTATCAAGTACCTATCATAAATATATAATCAATAAATAATTTTGGCATGTCATAATAATATCATTGATTATACCGAAGTGAATGTACAGAGACAATACCTATGTATTTTATTTTTGGAAATTGTTGGGTTTTCAAATTACAAGGTAAATGTATACCTACTTTTGATGACGCCACACCAAGTATGGTTGTTTTAGTTTTATACACATAACAATTCAAAAAAGAGGCTTAATATTTTCGAAGAAAGATTCAAACATTGCAAGATTAGTGCTGCTAATTGGTAATTGCTTATACTTATTAATCAGAAATTCAGAACAGTACCTATTTAGACTATATTATAGATTATTTGACATTAAAAAATATTCGTCGAGTTCTTTAACTTTTCACACATCAGTACAGTAACTAGTAACCACTGTATGGCATTCAAATAAAAATATATAAAAAGAAAAACACATATCTATACGATAAAAAAACATATAAGTAGTTCCTTCTTTTACACTATTTATCATTATGTAAAGTACTGTAAGGTACTAAACTAAATTCTGTTTTAAGACAACGAATAATATCTTTTGATATTATTACTTAAATAGTACATATCTTACATACGTAAGATAGAGATAAGATAATGTATTGAAGTGTAGTGAATTAATTTAAAATTTCATACACCGTTTAATAATTATAATATAGTATTACGTTCATTTTAAATAATGTTTAATTTTCAAACTATTTTTTTTTCAATTTAAATATATTTTCAAATTAAATAATCACAATAAGTTGATTTGATAAAGGGTTAACGTGGTTAACATAAAACGACTATTTCGTAACATGTAATTAAAGTGGTTTAATTACTAAGCTTTACTAAGCTTTGTATAAAAGCTAAAATATATTAGATAAATATTTTTGTGACTTAGAATAGTAAAATTAAAAAAAAAATCTTTAAAATTATGATTTATTGTTAAAGCAACGATGAACTTGCCTACCTAATAATATTTTAATAGTAATGTCATTTTATTTTTAATATAGTATTATGTAAACAAACTGCCAAAATGTTGTATTTGTCTAACTGTACCTACCTACTAACATCACATCAAACTTAAAATTATCATACATTGAATATTCACACAAATGTTTATCGCCTACTGATTAAACAATCGCATTGAATAACCAATCATAATCATGCTGTTATATATACCTATAATAATCACATTAGGATAAGGTACACAACATTTTTATGACGCTGCATTGTTGAATTTTCCCTTTTCAGTTATTTTCTCAGTTATTTTGTACCTATACATACATATCTACAGACTAATGATTAACTGGATACTTTCATCACATAACTTTGTAAGGCAATGATGACGGAAAAAATTAAATATTACAAAATAATTGATTTAATATAGACGTTACGGATTCAAAAATTACGAGTCACGAGATGTCGAGATTTTAGTGCTATTATAAACATTAAGACTGTAAAGTATTAAATATATCAACAAATTAATCACTCTAGCGTATTTCTTAGTACTTAATAATTTTATAAAATTGTAACAAT
>PVMI01064485.1:0-30592 GCA_008528875.1 Aulacorthum solani | reverse complement strand
TTTTTGAAATTTTGAAATCCTTTCAAACATAACTTAGTAATTAGTAAAAAAACTAACATATTCATACTTGGGCTCATAGTTTGGATCATCCATATCAGTGTAAGTAGCTGTCTTAGGGGTTACTTCAAGACGGGTTAGACATCCCTCCATCTGTTCTCCAACAACAATATCTCTCCAAACCGATCCCCCTTTATGATTAACAATAGTCGTTGTTTCTTCAACCTTGTTGAAATCATAGTCTGCGTCATCATAGTCCAGTTCCAATGTATCTGAAATGGACTAAACAAGAAATTATTTAATACTAAAACAACGGGCAATATTTTAAACATTTACTTAAGCTGTAAACATGTATGTATAAATATATTTTATGTTGTACGCTAATTATGACGAAAAATCTAAGCACATTGTACATTTACCTCGTTATCAGAGTTGAGAACTGGAGATGACGAATCCATTACAAGATATATGAAAATTTAAATATCATACAACCTATTTATATTATCATCAACAAAGTTTATGATAGTTAAAACGTATTTTGTTCATTAATACGTTATAACAACAAATTAGATTCACAATTTTAAACTAGGTGTAGCATGGGAATTCCCGAACTTCGGAAGGAAAGTTTTCAGTTGATACTTTAGATACTTTGGTAGATACGTCTTGACTAGAATCGATATCAGTTAAGATTTAAGTCGTGAACTAATCGAATTAACGAGTACAAAAACAACGACGAATGATTGTTCGAAAGTCGACTATTAATGCAGCCGTAGAGGTATCATGCTATTATGTTTGTTTATTTATGACTGCAACCAGAACTGTTTCTACCGGGCACATATGTCGGATATCTATAATATACAATACCACAATACCCAAGGCGCATTATGTAAATATACCATGACAATAGAGTATATTAAAGATATCTGTATTCCGTGTTGCCGGGTGGTGCTGCAGTTGCTTTTTACTATTTGCAAATACTGAACATGAGAAACGGATAAAACAGTTATCACTGTTATCAGTTATCACAGCTGCAGCTGCTGCTGCAGTCAAGACATTCAGAAATCGATCTTTCCATGTAAAAAACGCACCCAATGGAATAATAAAAAAGGAATTTTTTGATGTTTGATCAACAAACATGCAAACCCAATTCAAACTGTGTTTATCACATAGTCTATGGTTTACCACGATGTAGGCACAGAAGATATTATAATAATACCATAACTGTACAACAACATAAGACGAAGTAGGTATATATAATTATTTCTACTATGTATCATGTTTATGCATGAGAATGTTTGATCCTATTTACACGGTGGAGTTCACCAATAAAACTATAATATTATTGAAAAAAATGATCAAACAGAAAATATTTCGACTGTATTCTAAGACACTAAACAAAACTACATCTTATATTTCCCTCTTTTTCTGTCTTTTGTATTCTGTGTATTGAAATTTGTAAAGTTTAGTTGGTAACGGTAAGAATAGTCATTAGTCATATATTCGTATTGTAGTAGTTCAATCGATTATTTATGAAATGGAGTAGGTCGTTAAGAATTAGAAGGTACCTAACTGTTAAGCCAAATAAGTAAAACGTTAGGGAAATTAAAAAAACTGTTTCAGCGAAGTATTTTTAACGATCCCTTGGCCGTCATTATAGATAAAAATTTCATCCTAAAACCTACTGTACAATGAATTACCATACGAATTTCATTCCTTTTAAAAGTAACGATCCATCTATATACCTAACCATTAGCCAGTGACCAAAAAACACATCATGTTCACAGAAAATAATTTTTTGAAGAATTAGGTACCTAATAATAAATAAACGATTCACTAAATCCTGGTTATACAGAAATATGAATCATACATTTTATGAAAAAAGACTCGTAAATTCATAACAATTTTCAACGAATAAATTTAAGTGCATACGTTCAGATATTATAGTCGGTTGTAGGACACTTTGTACGGTCACCTAGAAAAAATTAAAACCGCGGACAGTTTTTACTAGTTTAGGTAGTATATGGCGGACAGTTTGTACTATTTGAGGTAGATATAAGTGTGTACTTTTCAAATGAAAAAAAAGATATAAGTGTGTATATATAGTACCTATGACCTATCACATTATCACATAATCACATAATTTGTTATTACAAAACACATGCCGTAGTGAACAGACATAAATAATAATAATAATAGTTATGATAATAAATGTGTGGTATCTACAGGCTTCGTGAATTTTTTTAAAAATCAATTGTAAATTATAAATCATAAATCATAATATTTAAATTTAAAAACTAAAAGTATGGCAAATTATTTCAAGTAATTGTGTATTTGTAATTATTTAACATTTGTTGTTTGGTTATAGTTCATATTGTATATTGTACAGAGTGAATGAGTTGTGTGTGGAGTGTATTGTGTCACCAAATTCATGTCTCATACTGATTGCGATCACGATTTGCGATCTAAAGTTTTGAGTAATTCAATTTTATCTTATCACCCGACTATATTTTCCGGTTTATTTATATCGTGCAAAGTGTCCGCGATCGATTTTTACCAATTTAATTTCACCGTACAAAGTATCCGCGGTATACAATTCAAACAATAGATAGTACTAAGTGGCCGTTTACCATTATAGACTTATAGTCATAAAGTATAAGTTATTCAGTTGAACAAGTTAGATACACGTGTAATTCTACTTGCAGGGTCAAATTTAATCAATTTGGCAATGGGACAATAACCTTTCCCCTTTGGACCTATAAGACAGGATTTTTTTTCAATTATACCAATATGATTTAGTCATTATTCTTATAAAATAAAAGTAATAGTTCGGTACCTGGAGATCATCGAATAATTAAATTAAATTTGATATAAATTTAGAGCTATTGTAAAATTTTGAGAAGGGTTATAAATAAATTGATTTAATAATGATGCGTTTGTTTTTACACGTTTTATAGTAGAATAAATGCTTTGATATTTAAATTGAAGCGTATTTTCTTTTAGTTAATAGGTACTTTTGAAGCTTAAAATTGACAACTCAAAGAAATTGGGAAAAATCAAAAAAAACAGGGTAAAATGTGAAATTTTACTCAAAACCAGTAAGTACTTTGTATTCATCAAAGCTTTTATTAGACAACAGACATGGTACAATTTTCAAAATATTTTGGCTCGTTTTTCGTTATTTATAGATATTTAAATTTTTTTTCGAATTATGTCTGATAAAGTATTAGTTTTCAAGCAAAAAATCTTGGTTACATTTTTAATTTCCTATGGTACATTTCTGAAATTAAATTAATACAGTTAAAGTTTCAGACACATAATAACTTAAAGGAGATGAAACGATGTAATATTATGAGACGAAAAATGCATACTATTCAGAAGTCCTATATAACTTATATGGTGTTAATCATTGTCTGAACTGTACAAAATCATCACGTGTAAACGTGTGGAAAAATTGCTTAAGTACAATATTGGTGAACGTCGCGGCAACTGAGGATAGAGACTTCGATGGAAGGGTAACGGGGTAACCAAAGTCCAAAAGATACTTAATATTAGAACTTATAGGCTTATAAGTTATAAACATAATATAGGCGAAAAAATAAAATAAAATTCCGTAACCTACATATATAGTCATGTAGTCTATAATTAATGTTTATGTTAGGTTCTTGTGTATAATATAATAATATCTACTAAAACTGTCAACTGAATAATAATTTATCAATTAGTTTTTAATTAAATTACTATTTTACTTCATTCTAATAATTAATCTAAAACTATATATAATCGTAATTGATTCAATTACACCTTACTTGTACCTACTTTTAAATCGTATGACTTAGATGTACATATTTACTATTTACCCAAGAGTAACGAAACAATGAACTAACAGCAGTGGCGTAGTGAAATAGCCTAACTATAACGCCGTGTGGTAATAAATTTCAGATTTGAGTTTTTTACTACCTATTACCTATGAAGAGTAGATACATGCAGAACTTTTTATTCGAATTATGTTGATTGAATTTTTTTTTCATAGTCTAAAAGCTTGAAATTATAATACAAGATTTCTAATATAAGGTGTTATTAATTCTTATACACATCAGATAAGAAATATCGATTATAGATTGCACATTGTTTTTCATTTTTGTAAGCGTCTGAAGTTCAATTTTCTACAGAAATTTCTAAACATGAACATTTGTAAATTATTTTGAAATTAAAAATTAATAAAAATTTTAATTTTAATACTTAAATGGCTAAATATTGAAAATGTAACTGAAGATTAATTGTTATACATGTTTCTTATAAGTTATTTTATTTATTAGTGTTATTCTTATTAGGTATTTATAAAAAAAATGTAGCCGTAGGTAATACCACATTCATTTTTTCTGATCATTATTGAAGTTTACATTTTTACCAAAAAAGATATTTTTAAATAGGTATCATACATATTGGTCATAATTCTCGAGATTTCCTACTGGGTATACACACTCAAAACATGCTGAGCGAAGGTGATCTACAAAACAACCTTTTTAAAGCATATAATATTATTCAGACTATATTGACTGAACAGTAAAGTAATTAGTAAATTATAGACACAACATAGTTCGGGAAAGTTCAAGTTAGACAGTAATGGTTGCACAATAAAACGACCAAACATCCAACCAAGGGCTCAAAAAATGAATAAATAATTTGAACATTTTCTCATGTCTAGAAAATTATAATATTAATATTAACATATATACACATACTTTAAAACAGTTGGCATAAATTGGCATGAGTTAATCCTGTGTTAATTATTGGCTTCTCATAGATGCATTATACGTTTCAGAAAATTAGACAACCATTTTATAATTAATATTTTTGAGTTTTATTGAACTTAGATATAAATATATAATGTATTCATACTCATTGATAAATAATAATAAATAAATAAAAAAAAAAAAACAATAATAAAATAATAAAATACTTAAATTTGAGTTTTTAACACAAAGTTTTTATTGCACAAACCATAAAACAATACGAGACTCAATGTAGGTAAGCAATATTGTACTTAAAAAATAATAAAATAAACAATAAATACTCAATGGTTTACGATTACGATACATAGTATAAGCATTCGACTATTAAAGCAGTAAGGTTCTAGGACTAATCGATATAACTTAATGTCGTTTAAATATTGGCCAGCTATTTATGCTCCTATACGCGCCTATATTAAGTTATATAATTGAATAAATCATTTCAGATTACAATACTATAATATTTGAACATTAAGAACAAATTTTGTTAAGAGATTATAGATAACTTCCTATGGTGTATATCTATACGTGTAAGATATTCTAAGCATTAGGTAGCATTGGATACAGGAACGTAGACGTGCTATCTCGGCTTATAGAATTTTCGGCAACACAAGTATATTCACCCATGTCTGACCAGCTTAAGTTGTTCAAAATTAGCTCTCCTTCAGGACCCAACTGTAAAATAAATAAACAAATATTGCAATTAGTCTATTGTGCTATAAAACAATTTAAGGGAATTATTTACTTTGCGTCTTGAATCGATGTCAGTGTCTATTATGTTACCAAAGTTGTCTTTCCAATATTGTCTGTACGGTGCACTGTCTGTTACCACACAAGGTATCACTACAGTTGAGCCTATCATTTGCGTTATGATTGGACTCCACTTAACAATTCTTGTTTTACCACTGGAACACTGAACTGCCCTGCCTGAATAATAATAATAGGTAAGTAATTAAAAATATGTATTTAAGTAAATAATTGATGAAATGTTTAATTGTATAAATGTTTTTCAATTTTTAGATAAATATGAATGTAGAAGATAGAACAAGTACAATAATTAGTGAAACAAAATAATAGCTTAATATAAACTTATTTCGTTTTATTTTTTTGAAAACCTAATACATACCTTCAATTGAAATTGCGACTGGGTCACTTGCCATTGTCTGATCCCTTGCTTGACCACTACACGTATAAACACCTTGGTGATGAGGTTGGATACAGTCAATCACATGTCTTACTGTAACTTTGCCGACACTTTGAAATTCACCAGAATCTTCGAATTCATTTGGACCTAATGTAATCTATAAATATAAGTATATTACTCATTGAATATAATAAAGTATAATAAATAATTATTTGATACGTATTTATACAATACAAATACTCTTAATAAATATTTACATTTTGAACTATATATTTACCTGGTTGAGTTGTACTCCACGATTCCATTGTGCTTGAGGTACAGGGCTACCAAAAACCGTACATTCAAGTTCAACCCTACCACCAGGAGGAACTCGAATAGGGTCTGAAGGTGTTGCTTTAACCATAACCCAATCTTTAAGTTCAAATTTTGCTGTATTCTTTTCATTACCTGCAGATTAAATAAATAAAATTAATAAAAATAAAACCGAAACCATTATATTACTTGATATTATGTTAAATGACGTTATTGAGTTAAAATAAACATACTAAAATATATTAAGAAAATGTATCGACTAACCTCTAAATGTCGATTCATCTGAAAGTGAGTTCTGGAAAAACAAAATTTCAAATAATTAATTTAATAATGTGGATGGCCTAATTTCATATTAAGTAAAAAAATGAAAATGTCTAATGACTTATGGTTTAGTTTATTCCAATTCATGACTGTTATTAATCCATACAGTAAAAAGTTTTATTTTATAATATTAAATTAAATTTTTTTCATCAAGATCTATTGCGTATTTATGTATATACCAAGAAAAGTCTTATTAATAAACATAGGCAACCTTATATATTTATAGCACATCACATACTACAGCACATCCTATATACTTTTGAACTATTTATGAATGATGTAGACAATCAAATACTAAAAATTAATTATTTTATATTACCTAACTGTAACTTTATTTTATTTATCAATATTTTATGTCAGCTAAATAAATATAATATAATAAAATATAATATAATATAGTAATTTATATTATACTTGCATAATTATATTAATCTACATTTAATAAATATTGAATAAATAAGAAATGTGTGATAAAGTAGAAAGTAGGCAGTATAACATGTAAGAGCATAAACAAGTCAATACTATGTTGTTATACATTTTTAATAACTATGCACCTATATCTACTGTATCTATCAAGATACCTAATCGAACATTGGTTCTAAATTTATAATAAAAGTGTAATATAGAATAGTCCTACCGTATATTATATACTATAAATAGCATACAACTTCTATTTGAGTAAATAAATTGTATATTTAGTTTAAATTATCAAAATCGTAAAAAAAATTCATACTTATTGTATTCTCGAGTAAAAGACAACTAAGATTAGTTTATCACTCAGGTGGGTTATTGAATAGGTTTTTCTAATTTGAGTACCCATTCACTATTAAGTTTATCAGTTAACTAATTTAATAGGTACATTTGTTTAACAGATTACCTATTAGTATAAATATAAACACACAGATGCGATTCAAGAACATTTAATATATTAACACCACTTCAGAGTAATATTAGGCACATATAACATAAATATTTGTTTAATAATAAGCAGGCAAGTAGGTGTATACAATTTTGATTAACAATAATTATAATTCATATCCGTTTTAAAATAGCATTATGCGTAATATATATATGTATAATGTATAAAAATATATATGTATTTATAATAAAACTATTAATGAATTATTTACCTCTATAATGTGGTTCATCGGCAAGACCGCAGCGAATCCAATACTATTGATCATGACTAACCAGGATAATCCTAGTAGCATTGCTGAATATCCCATGTTGGCGTGTGTTTGTGTACTTTTGAAATCAACTGTAAGTTATAATTTAGTATTGAAATGTAAAACGAAATTATTACAATATAATATAACTAATAAAATGTTTTTAAAAAACAATTGAACACTAATGAAATTACTAAATAAAAAAAGTAAATTTTTTAAGTTATTAAAAGGACAAAAGAATAGATCCTTGGTTTGGATTCTTTGTATTGGGATGGTTTTGAGAATTGGATATGCGATGTAGTTGAAGACGTCATGTTTCAAGAATTTGGTTTGTGCTGGTTAAGCAGAAATCGTTATGTGTATATTTAGTATGGTGTCTTAGAAAGGAATGAATACTGCGGCGTCCAGTAGTGCTTTATATACTCTGATATTATCTAAGAACTCTAAAATATTGCATCAGCCAATGCAACCAGATGAGATTTTTATTTATAACAAAGGTCAAGTTTCTTAAATCTCATTTAGATAAATGAAAATTGTAATGTACGTTAATCGAATTGAAAAAAAAACAATATTTAACTTGAATTGACTTGATACAGTGTTAAGTACAATTATTGTAAAATGATTTGAATATCGACATACTTCACAACAATGAACAGGTATCATAGTATTCAATATTCTTCCATAAAAATCCACTAAGATTTCCATTATTATTATCTTACTATTTCACAAATATTAAAGTCTTTTGAAAAATGTAAATAATAAACTATATTAATATAAAAAAAAATAAAAAAAATTCTACGTAATTTAACCAGTATGTTAGTTTTAAGTCCCTGCAAATAATACTTTTTGATTTACATCATATCTAGAATATCTAATTTCTATAAAATTCAAACTTAAAATATGTATTAAAAAATTATGTTTATTTAACCACACATATATTTTTGACGTATTTTAGTCTTTTAAAAAAAAACTTATGGAGGAACCTTGTATTAAATTTTCAAGCCACCAATTGAAAACAATTTAAATAATTAACTACGACATTATAATATTATGCATATTTTTGTATTTTCAATGTGTTTCTTCAAAATTTGAATTTCAAACACTTATAAAAATGTTTACAAATATATTTTATAAATTATTTAATTTACTTAAAATTAAACATGATATGAAGAATCTACTTTTAAATTTTTAAGCATTTTCATCGAGCAAAACATTTTATATCAGCATTAATATAGACAAAAAATTAATAATATGAGGTACCTTTAAATAACCATAAATAACTTAAAATTATTTTAAATATTTCTAAATGATGATTTAAGGTAAAAGTATAATGTTTCAAGTGTTTACCTTTAATATTTGTTGAACGGCAACAAGATAATAAAACAAAAAATGTTTGAATATAAATCGTTATTTTAGGTGTAATTTTATTGTATCTAATGTAATGAACAATTGAGCTTAGTAAAAAATTAATTTGAATTCAGGCTAAAGTTTTTATTTGAATTCCAGGAAAATACTTATGAGGAATCTTTCAATAAATATTCAAGTTGCAAGTGTTTAAATTAAAAATTGTATGCATTTTAAACTACAAAGTAATTTATATATTTTATGATTTTGCAGAATTTTAAAAACATTGTAATTTAAACGTTTATAAAAAAAATATTGAGAGTATAAATTCTCGATATTGTTAAATTGTGGTGGCAAACAATTTTGAGAAACCTTGTATTAAATTTTTAAACTATTTTACTCACAATCAACCAACAACCAAACCTCAGCCTTATCTAAGTACGTAAATATTATATATACCTAGTATATTATGACTATTTTATATTTCAGTTGGTATGTACTAATACTTATACATTATTACGTGTTTACTCACTTTACTATCATAATTCATAAATTATAACATAATATGATGTAATGTTATAAAAATTATACAATGTTAATATAAACATAATACAAACAGTTATCTCAGAATGACCGTTTTTAATCATTATTATATGATATTATGTATATTTGTATAGGTAATGTGTGCAAGTCTTATAGACAATATAGTTGGTTAAAATATATAAATATCATCGCATCAGCTTATATTTTATATTTAAATGAAATTGGAACAGAAAATATTAAAACAATTTTATTATTTTGAATAGGAGGGACCAGAAAGTAAGGTTACAACACGTGTTAAAGTAAAAAAACTAGTTTTCAATCAAACATCCCGTTTTTCCAGATCATTTTAAGAGTACCAACTATATTTAATTTGTTAACAAGGAAACCCCTGAAGTTAAATATTAAATCATTTGTTTTTACCATAAAAAGTGTACGCAGGCACAAAAAAATCTAGGCATTTAATTATTACCTACTTTTTATTTTTTAACACTTCATTTATTTGTGATAATTTTTTTTTATATTATCAATGAAACGTTGTATGTCAATATTACTACTAATTAATATTACTAATAAAGTAATAAATCATAAGAACCAACTTAATAATATAAATAGTAATTGAACTCATAAAGCCATAATAAAGGTTACATACATTTACAACAAAATCTTTGATTTAACGTATAATAATATAATAATATAATAATATGTATGTGTGTCATGTAAAAATATGATACCCGCCACCGTCGAGTTATTACTACAAATGTTAGGTCTAATCTATCAAACCATTGAACTAAATAATGTATTATCAACATTCAACGTATTGTATTGAGTAGTAAATTAATTGATTACCGTAATATTATAATGTAGTGCCTACCTAACACTTGAATCGATAATATTTCACGTGCAACAGTAATACTATTAAAAGTGGCCTTATTAGTTTATTAATGTATTTTATCTGAAATATGGCGATTAGCGTGATACAATGGCACCATGATAATATGGACAGGAAGTGATTATGAATTTTAAATATATTTAACTCGTATATCGGTAGTTAAATTAATTTAATGTTATAAAACTGTCAGCCGTAATTTTAAAAGCATGACTTTGGCATACACCCAATTCTGTATAATATATCATCTACTCCTTTAAATCGCAAAATAAAAATGTCTTCACTTTATAATATAGATACAAGACACAGTAGTTAACAGTTATAAAGGGTCTCGTCGTAACACAAACATTCCTATTCCTATTCCTTTTTCTATCATAATATAATATATTATACGGATTTCCAGGCTAACTTACATAACTTAAGTTGTAAATATCCATTTTCATCCAAAATTTGATTCAACAAATTAAAACAAATCTAAGTTTCAAAAAATAAACGAATCAAAGATCTAGAAATTGAAAAGTCGTCCCTAAGCTACTAGTGTTAAAATTCTAAGAATAAACGAATCTCAATTTTTAATAGATAAGAGGCAATAATGTACTATGTAGACCAGGGGTCTTCGACCTTTTTGAGCAGCGAGCCATCACATATTATTTTTTTAAGCCTCGCGGATCGCATTCGTTGTAAAAACATGTATTTTATATAAAAATTCAGTTTTATTATTACAATTTTTATGATTAGGTAGGTACATTTAAAATTACAAATTATTATTATTATTTAAAACATGTATTAGATAGCTTAACTGTTATAATTTTATTGAACTAGAAAATGTACATGCTGAATTTAAAACGTGATCGCATATTATGACAGGGCGGGACGCAAGTGGCCCACGGGCCGCGGGTTAAAGACCCCTGATGTAGACCAAGGGATATTGTATAAAATCAAGCTTTCTCCAGGTTTCTATACTTCAAAGGTAGGCAAGTAAAATTAGATGAGTTCTTTCAGTATAATTAATATGTCGAGTTTACACTTCAGTCCTAAACGTTATATAAAAGTGTAATAAAAATTAATAATGCCGAGTTTAAAAATAGTTTGTACTAAGAAGACCTAATAAAAAAAAAAATGTATTAATAATTATAGGTTGGTTAAGTAATAAGATAAATGTGCCTAAATTAGAAGCCAGAGAATTGATAGACAGAGTGATTCGCCAAAAATGTTCACCCCGATTTTTCCTTTAATAAAGAATTTATTCAAATTCTGTTTTTTTAAATATTATACTCAAAGATCATATTTTTGAAATTCTTGAATTTTTTTGTACTTCCTATAAGGAGTGTCCTGTAGCGATACAAACTTCTGTTTTTCAAATGAGAACTCCAATTTTTTACTATAAATTATTTAATGGATAATTTATTTGAAAATGTTGACACATCTATTTCAAAATTCGAATGAGTAGTTTCTTAGTTCTTAAAATTTTGGGACTAAAGATAGTAGTGATTAAAAATGGTTTTTCATAAATATAAAATAGGATTAAACTAATTGGATTAGTATTAGTTATACTTCGGCCATTTTTAGAAATTAATTATATATAGATAGATTATAGATAGATAATATTAATGGCTAAAATTTCCAAGTTACCATACCTCCTATATGTTATAAACCCATTAACATGGACTTGTTATACTTAGAACACAAAGTTAAATAACACAATAACTACCTACTCGTATGAATTTTGATTCTGATCCTTCAGAATTTTCAGAAAAGTTATCCACTGTATATTTTACAGTTGGGAAGGAGTGTTCTAATTTGAAAATTATTTTCATAGGACACTCCTTAAGTAGTACAAAAAAATCACAAAAATTTTAAAATATGGCTTTTAAGTATATTTAAGTATCCCAAAAGTCATATTTTTAATAACCGTATTATTGAAGAAAAGGTTATTCACAATGTATATATAGTGAGCAAATATTATTGATTCTTGATTTTTACCAAATTACCTAAGCTATAAAACAATTATCGGCACACTGTATAACGACCGACTTTAAATTCCTATAACTAATATTATTTTATGATCAACTAGTAATAATTAAAGTCTAAAATAATAACAGTACTAGAGTAAAGTGGGCACACATTTAATACATAAATCTGTATAATTATTTTATTCAGCCACTCAAGTAATTGATATAAATATTCATAATATACCTACCTATAAAAATGAATATAAAATATTTCATTCTCCTATTTCAATTAGATATCAGTTAATCACATATTTTTAGAGTTTAGTGATTCTATTTGTTATGGTTCAGAGTAAAAACTATGACATCATATAAATCTAAATATCATATTAATATTATTATGCTGTAATATCGAGTACTGATAGGTTGTATAACATTGCAAAACCTAAATGCTAATAGAAGACCTTTGCCGTTTGCCATCTATCAGTATAGGTACTTATTATAACTGATTCACGAGGATTATTATCTTATTATTATATAAGTGATATTATTTATACAATACTATATTATAGTACTTACAAGTAATTATATGTCTACTATTGTGATTTATATATTTAATTTAAAATTGGTTTTTAAATGCACAGGTTATAGGTAGTATAAATTATATAATATTTAGATATTTTAGGGGTGTTCTAATTTTTTACCAAAATCGACCTTCTGTTTACCACGTGTATAATAATATATATATATTTCCATTTTCCATTTTGATTTCAGTTTTTAAATTTTGATGACTCCCTATTATAAAAATATGAGGAATTATTGATCATTTTAAATGATTTTAAAAATAACTAAAATAATTTAAAGTAAACGATTAATAATAAAAAAAAAGTATAAAAAGAACACATCCAAGTAATAATTGTAAAGTTGCAGATTAAATGAATATAGTGTATTTTATAATGTTATTACTTTATATATGTGAGTACAATAAGGGGTTACTAAAATCTAAAAATTGGATTTTGTGGGGGCGTTAAATGAAAATATTTATTACTATTCTGGTAATGACCAAAGAGGTCGATTTTGAAGGAAAACGATGACAACATGAGAAATTAAGGCAGATTTTCAAAGATTGGTGTTTTTTTGTAGTTTAAATGTTGACAGTTGACTACATGTCTACATTGGATAATCATATGTATAATAACGATATCTCCTGAAATAAATCAATAGTCAAAAATAAATATAAACTGATAAAATTGTTGTTGTTTAAAGTATTTGACAAATTAATGGTTTTTGCACACAATTTTTCAAATAAATGTCTTAATCTTTAAATAATTTACATTCATATTAAAACTTAATATGTATATTTACATTAATCATACTATAATAAAACAGCATGTATACAGTTAACTTATTAAATAGTAATCTTTGTTTATATTTATTTGTGTAATATGAGTTATGACTTATGACTAATATGATTTTGTTTGTTATAAACATAAGATACAAGTGAAAGAAAGGAACGCGCAAGTAAATTATTATAACTATAAGTAGGTAGGCAACCTTAAGTTAGGTATGAAATACCATTAAGTAGATAAAATGATAGATTACTAAGAATTTTATTGTCGGTGCGTATCAAATCATGATTGCTTTAATGATAACTGAATTAAACAATTACTGATGATAAATTCATGTGTTTTCCCAATTAATTCTAACCACCATTTGTAGTTAAATGCGTTATGAATTGGATACAAAATATTCAACTCTGTTAATACTGTTTTACATCTTTGGAAACAATCCCGTAATATTACAGACTAGAACAATTAAGTTATAAAGTAAAATCGTTTACACAAAGAGGCCAGAGAGACGATATTTAGAGAATGTAGCTACTAGCTATATAGCTAATACCCTCTCTATCAATTTTAGTTGGCAAGTTGGTAGTTTAATAATATATATTTGCATAGACATACCTAAATAGAAATCTTAGTATACTATTTTCGTTCCACCAGTTAGAAACGTGGACACTATAATTTCTAATTTTTAACGATTAAAATTGTAATCTCTCAAATACGTCATAATAGTATATATTGTGATTAGGTAAACTAAAATAATTTCTGACTTATAAATAAAATAATAATTTTGATATATACCTGTCTATAATAAAAAAAAACTATAAATGCATGATTTGTAAGAAAATATTATACGTATAGGTGAAAGATTACCAACGTAAATAATAATGTAGAATTATTAGGTGCACATTTTTTTAATTTTCAAAATTAAATACTTTAGCTTAACATTTAAAAATTATAAATATATATTATAGAAAAAATAAATTGAATATAATATATACCTATATTATTCTGTAAGAACATTTCGATTAATGATCATGACATGTTGTAGTAAAGTCTGGCTAAATGTCTAACTATTGAAAGTACCTACAATGTTTTATTCAAGCATTATACTATAGTTAGAATGTTAGATATTTAAAATTGGAAATATTATATTATTTGGAAAAAATGTGATATGAAAACATATTTTCTGGCTTAAATTGTCCACAATTTAATTCATCATTAATAAGTAATAAGTTCAGTAGGTTTATAAAAACTTTTTCATACTATGTCTACTCATAAACTATAAAAACTATTATTATTATTTGTTTAAACTTGTTTTTCATTTCATGCAATACCTATATAATTTTAAAATGTTGATATTTTAACTTTTTATCGGTTTACGTTTAAAAATTAACGAAATGTTATTTTTATTTTTTAAACTTTTTAACTATATTATTTTTACATACAAAATACTTATATTTATTCATAATAATTTATCATATGAGATGTATTTTAATAAAATAAAATGTACTTATATTCAATTAATCATAAATTACGACTACCAATGTTTATCATGTAAAGATAACTAATAATTTGTAATTCTTATATATTTCAAAATGTAATTAATAATTTAGTTATAAACTATTTTAATGAAAACAATTTTACCTTTAGGAGGTAGGCAATTAAAAATTAATTGTTGTCTTAATTTTTGAAAATAGTGGTGACAGTACTCATATAACATAATTAAAATATAATATCACAAGGCAGTAATCATAATTAAAATGAATATCAAATTTAATTTAAATTAATATAAAATGATAATATTTCAGTAAAAATAGTAACTAGGAAACAAAATATAAACATGAAAAATAAGAAAAAATGGAAATATTATAATCTATTATTTTTGGATAAAATGCAAAGGTTTTTTTTTATCTTTGTTATAAGTCTAGTCTGCATGGTCTTATAACTTTTTTTTATCATAGAACAAAATGTAATTTTTACAAGTAATAATCTAACTAGATACCATAATTAAATATCAATACGTACAAAGAGATTATATCTTTGTTGATTTTAATTGAATTTAGCTTATAGCAGACAATTAGTTTTCCATTGCATAAATTACAACTTATTTTTATACTAAATAGTAAATAATATACAAAAAGGTCTTATTTAATTGAAGAATTTTAAACAATTAAATTTAAAATTAAGTATAAATAATCATTTTTATCGATACATTTCCCATTAAAATTAAATAAGTATGAATTCAGAATTAAATAGTATTATATTGATTTATATGAATTAATAATACTCTAACCATTCAAATTAAAGTAATTAATATATATATTATTGATATTTTACAGTATTTTTCAACCTTATAATATATTTACAAAAAATGCATTTAATTAATACTATAAAGCTGATAAAAACACAAGAATTAAGAATAAAAAACAAAATATAATCAAATTAATATAAATTACTATATTATACATGAACATAAATAAATGTCACTCTGCCCATCTTTAAATTTTAATAAATTATTTTTAAAATAGAATTGAAGGTAAAATAGACACCATTCAATTATATTAAATAATAAAAAATAAATTACTTTTTGTGATTCAACTCGTATCATCTATAGTATTTATTAGCGAACGTTAAAATACAAACAAAATACCTATAAATGCTAGATTAAATTAAAACTAAAGTTTGATTTGAAGTATCAATGTTTTTCTTACAATAACGTGCTAGTACTCACGTAGTCTTTACGAAAGTCGGTGCGCCGTGTACTGGATTTGATGCAACAAGTCGTAATGATCTGACTATTGGTCCCTCTAGGCTTTATAAACGATAGTCGCAGCTGTTACGTGACGCAAGCGTCGGATCAGGAAACACACAAATTCAATATTAATTATCTTAGTGTGTACATTTCAATTAGTATACTGATAGTAACCCCCGTGGACCCTTAACAGGATATTAAATCGACATTATTAGCTATTATATGTACTTCGCGGGTGGTACATATACTGTACTTGTTCCTTTAATGTATTTGAAATTTTTATTAAATAATAACAATAAAATATGACCAATTTAAAGAAAGAAGACAATTAATAAGTAGTAATATCTGTTTCAGATAAATCGTCCACACAAAAATATAGTGATGGATATGTATATATGGTATGCGTTTAATTGAACGGTTAAAAGATACGATATACATTAAAATTAAACTATAAAATTCAAACAATACCATAATATTTCGATTCAACTTAGTTATATACTATAATACAATCGTTACATTTATTTTATATTACTCTCACGTTATTTAATATCAATAAAATATTACTTTAATTGTTCTTGCAAAATCTATAACTTGGTTCTCGTAATTTATACCTATTAAAGTTAAAACAATCACATTCTCATAAACTGCATAAGTAGGTACATAGGTAGGTAGGTACTCAAAACATATAATCGTAATAGACAATAGCTATTCTAGTAAATCCTCTTCAAAACAGTGCGTAGGTATTTAATTAGTTTATCTTACATAAGTATCAAAAAATCAGACAGGATTATTATCAAATTGATCAGGCTTAAATTAATTTATACTTTAACATAATAATATATTTAGAAGGTTTATGTATTTAAGTAGTTAGGTATTTCCTATTTAGTCGTAGATTGAACATAAATAGGTAGTAGTGTACTATTGTTTAGTTGACTATTGTAGACTACAGTATAATAATAAAATATAATATTGTAATCATTACTTATTGGTCATTTATATAAGCTCCGAACGATTAAATTTAAAATGAAAACTGAAATGTGTGTTTTTTTAGTTTATAGCAATCAAATTTATTCATTCTTTATAAGTTCGCATTACAATTTATTGTTGTCATCAACACAAACCACTTGCAAACAAATATTATCCCAATTTCAACATAAAACCAATGTCACCTAAAACTCGTCTTTTAAAGACCTAAAAGTAGCTAAGTAAAAGCATTCAAATAATTTTTAAGTGCCTACTTAAATATATATTTTAAATGAAGTACTTGAATAAATCATTTAAAACACTTTCTATACTAGCTATAATATTATAGTGTACATAAATTTTTTTTTAATATATACAATCTGTATATACAATACAATAAGTAATAATAACATATATTTAAAATAAATTACTAAATTTCAAAAACTTTTTTATTTTTCGTTCGTATATATACATTTTTTTAATTTTATGAACATGAAAATTCTAGAAAAAAAATCAGTTCAGTTGATTTATAAGGTAAGTAAATATATGTGATATACAATTTTTAAAAGTATCTATAACCTTACTTTTATAAGACTGCTTAAAATCATTAATTTTAATGTCTATAGACAAATATGTAGTCATTGACATTCGAGATCTGATTGAAATATAATAGGAAAATATGCTTCGAAATAATTTAAAAACTACTCATAATATAAAGACTTGACTGGAAATATAATATATTTTATTGTTCTATTCATTATGATATCAATATTATGTACTTAACCTTATTTTATTTTACACCTGTAATATATAAGTTTTTGTAAGAGAAACCTTTTTGTTACTTGTGTGAATAAATTTAATATACAGGGGCCATTGGTACTTTTTTTTATTATTAATAAAATTAAAATGTATTTAAAATTAATTGATTATTTTATAACGAATAGATAATATTTTGATTAGTTTTTCAAGGCTTTTGTATTTTTGTATGTTTGAGGCCCATAAAAAAATTTTGCTATGCATTTGGTGTATCAAATCGACAACTGGAATAAATAGGTTTATTTTTTAAACACATTATATAAATGAAAACGTATTTACTATTTATTATTGATACTACCTGTTTATTCATGTGTATGCATGCATCGATATATTGAACCAAATACCAATTATGAAATCAATTTCTCATCACTCATTAATTATTTAATAATCTAAAATATATATTTATGATTTTAAAACGTTGAATTACGCTACATATTATATCATTTATTAAACAATTATAGTATTGCAATTATTCAGTTAAAACTATGACTAAACATGATTCATATAAATGTTAGTATAATAATATACAAATTAAATATGTACGTAATTATTTTTAATTCATTAAATATTTGTTTGATGCTGTATTATCGTTGTCTATATTTTTATAATTGTAATTGACCTTGATTGATCTCTAGTAATTAGAAACCTATTACCATTGATCATATTATATTAAATTTATTTTGAAATAAATCATTGAACAGTGGTATCACGTTTGGTTTATTTAATATTATATTTTATCAATAGGTTATCCATTAACTCATTTTATAGCTTAGACCTAGTTCAATACTCTATTTTAATTAAAAAATAATAATAATTTACAAACAGCCAATTAAAATTAAACACCAAAGGTATCTATTGACTATAGTTTACTTTAATCATTATAAATTGAGTTGAGAACTTTTTAGTAGGTATATAAATATAATGTACTTATTAACAAAAATAATACCATAGTATTTTGTTACATTAATAATAGTTACTTAAAACCTATTTATAATTTTTTATAATACTAGCCTGTAGGTATTCGAATCAATATAGTATTAGAAACATTTATACTAAACATTTTGGTAGGCAGAAATAAAATGCAAATACTTCCAATCCAACTATCCAAAGTTACTTTAAAGTAAACTGAGCTTTACATTATGATTCATATTATTAAGTATTATATCATATTTTACTTATATCCGTGTATATAATATATAGATAGTAATATTTTATACCATTTACTTTATCATTGATTTTATGAAACTTGTGATCTGGACTGTATTCTTATAGAATAGAGAGGCCATTGATATAAATTATTATTTATTTATCAATTAATTATATATATACTTTTTTTTATTAATCAAAAATATAGAAAAGAGACAATTTACAATCTGTAAACACAAACAATAAGCAAATTAAATAAATTTTTTTTAGAAAAGTGACTATATTATAATCGTTGTCATAATATTACAATATTATCATCGTAAATGGAAATTAAGTATAGATTCAAAAGAATAAAGGATAACACAGGATAATACCTAAATATTTGTTGTGATAGTAATAATTGTATCCATATTTTACAAAAAAATAATTTTTTGTGTGTTACATAATAAAGCAGCCCACACAAGGACTGGCATACCGGGAAAATTCTCCAACTTCCCTATAGGCCAGTCCACCCCTGATATAGCACTATTGTTGAGAAGTAAAGAAGTAGGTAATAATTCTCATCCAACGTACATTTTATTCGTTAATTATTGATGTACTCGTCTAATGTGATTTGTGAAAATATCAAATGTGGAATACCAATAGTATGCAGATAAAATGAATCGTACGTAAAAACAAAAACCAAGGGTCATTATAAAATTATTTTAGCACATCGCTAGTGAACCGTTTCTTTATAATACTTCAAAAGTTCAAAAGTTACAATAGTTAATTTTATTGTAAAGTATTTTACATACTGTAGGATATTTTAAGAACGTATTTAATATTTTTGTATTTTGAAAAAAGTAGAAGAATATTATAGTATGATGTAAAACGCCATGATGAATACTATTTTGATTTTGATCTTGAATAATATCCTTCAACGAGATGAATTAAAATCTCAATAATTACTTTATCTACAACTTAACCGACTAAATTGATAAAATTACCCTTATGATGAATATTATAATATTTCTATATATTGTTATTAATTATTACAATGATGATATCTGATACTCATACAGTTATACCTAGTACCCGATAGTTAGTGTATATAATACTATAATTATATGATAAACCACGTCATAATACGTAAATCGAAATTACTGTTCATCTGTATGGATACCTACTGTATATCATGATTCAATCATTGCGAATTGTTATGTAAATGTACTTATAAAGCATTTATTCATAGCTCTTGTATTTAAACGTTTTCAAGAATACATTGTTTTAATTTTTAAATTTATTACAATATTGTGTTACAACATAATAATTAAAGTTGCTATTAATTACTCTTCGACGTTACTGTCTCAGAGAATAAACCATCAATATAGTCTTAACTTTTAACGAACAAGCAATTCAATTATCATTTATTAATATTTTTAAATGGGAATTTTGAAAGTTATACAGTCGCCAGTCATACACACACAGAGAGGAATCATCCATGACGAGATGTACCTAAACTACTAATTACTAGTACACCTATTGGCTATTACCAGTTAAAATGAATCGATTAAATAAGTGAAATGATAATACAAAATACTAGGTAAATAGAATTAAGATAAAATATTATGTAGGTACAGTATAAATATGAACATTGAACTGTTTAATTATTTAAGCACCTATACGCCTAGCTATTACTGGTATTGGAGATTTTATAACTTAAAAAATATAAAGTTTAGTGTCATAGTATAATTATTATATTTCAACACAAATGGTATAGGTACCTGTGTTAATTAGTTAATATATATAATATGAAATATTTATGACTGATTATTTTATTTTTCGTATTAAAATAATAATCTAAAATGCTGGAATCTTATCAATTTTGCCATTTTAATTTCAATTCCGCCTCACATTTGTATATCTTGATTCCTTTGGCTTATAATATATTCAATATTGCGATATAATATATAACTCTATAAACTATAATATTTTCCTGTACTGCTTTGTATTTGCAGTAATTTTCATACACCATTGAAATATTTTTTTAATACGCCATTGACACTTATCGAGGTTCTTTTTAAACTTTTATTACTATCGATATCCTTATACAAATCCTTTCTTAATAAACTAGTACAAATATTAATGGTATATAATTTAAGTACAATTGTACAGGTTCAACTACAACGAATAAATAAATGCCAGATGGAGCGTTAAGACTGTGTATAAGTATTTTTTTTAAATTATTGTTCAACAACTTCAGTAGCTGAGGCTTTTAGTTTTTCTACATTTTTCTACAGAGTTTATAATATATATGACATTAGTCTAAAATATTATTATATAAAAAAAAAAATATTTTTACCTATACTATAGTTATATAATATTAATATATAGTGTGTACATTAGTACGTAATTTTCATGGCTACAAAAGTCTAATTTCTTTCTCAATTATTATTCGTATTTCTTGATTTGAAAAATTTGGAGGAATAAAGTCATTATTTATTTGTTATTACTTATTACATATCAGCTATCAGTTTTACAATAATAATTAATTTGACATTTTTGTTAGTTTCTATTCTGTTAACACCTGGTTATGTTGAGACTTGAGGGTTGAAAAAAACATTATGTAACACCCAGTTATGGGAAGTTAAACGTATTGCCACTTTAAGATGACATTCGAATTTCTTGGAAATTTTCTAGAAAATTTCGAAGAACTATAGTATATTGTATAAGATAATAAATTGTGAAATAAATATATTTAACCAACACGTGATGGACACGGGCTACTACAAAAATAATATACCCCCTAGTCTCGCTATAACCAGAAGGTACATATATAAAAATGAACGAAATAATAGTGAATCATAAAGGAATTATTTGGTTGTTTAAAATATATAAATTATAAAGCAATATATTTAAGACACAATGATTACTTACTTTTAAAAGCATAAGGAAAAAATAATATCAAATTAACAATGGGATATAGGTACAGAATATACTATATATTATATAAAAACTATGGTGGGTCACATAAGTCCGTGACTAGTAAGGAAACAATTAATTTTATATTTTACGTACGTATGTAGGTAGTATAGAACTCAATAAGTACTAACGATTGTCGAATTGTAAGTCAAAATTATATAATATCATTAGTGAAACATTAATTTATAGAAGTTTTCTAATATAGATTCTAAAATAATATGAACAACTCATAAAAAATAACTTAATAATTAAAAAAATATAATAATTCACGGGTGAACATCCATTTTTAACGACATAGATTTTGGATTTTTCATTACAATAAATATAAGAAATAAAAATCTTCAAAACTAAAAATGTTCACTGTTGATAAGTGATAATTTATAAATTATAACAGCAATACTGCCATATTACTCTGGCCACTACAGCAGTATAGAATATCTAAATTTACATTCGAATAATTAAATGTATATAGCTTAATACAGCACCTAATAAAGATAAATAACCAAGATTTAAGATTTTATACTCAAAAGTTATTATTTAAATTTAAAAAGTTATAATATGTAATTTATTTATATTTTATGTTCTTAATTATTGACGAAAAATTCAGGAAAGGATTTAGGTGGGTAATAAATTATGGGTCTTAACTCTTAAAGCCTTAAACCAAAGCTATAAACACGCACTTATTTCAAATTTTGGCACTGAAACAAAACATAAAATAAATAACAAATCAGTGAACTGCACAGCATGTATATAGCGTACCTCGTCATTGAGTAGTTCACTGAATTGAATTCGTCAAATTTTAATTTAATGATGAATAATTGTATACGAAGGAAAATGATTCTAGCTGAGTTCTAAATATTTTTTTATAATTTGTATGGTATTTAGTAAATAAATAATAATACACGAAATACACAAAAGTCTTAAATATACATGCGAACTATGAATTAAATTTTTGGAATTACAACAAAATTATTAAAATCCTTATTTTTAATTATATCCAATTTGGTTAAGATTTTAACTTAAAATGTTTTAAAAATAAAATACTGCACATCAATTTTTGAGATTCTTAGATTCCAGTAAGAAAAACTTACAGGAAACTTTGTAATAAGTTGTCAAGTAATCAATAAATTTATTAATTTAAAATGTCATAAATTATTAACTACCGTTGAATTTGCAAATTTTGTTTTGACTGTTATACGAATAACTTATGTGGAGTGTATTATATATTTACATGCGTTTTAATCAATCCTAAACATTTATATCAACATTTAAAAAAAACTATATAAGAATTTCGAAAATTTGAGTTGTTTATAAATGGGTTGCAATTAGTCTGAATATTTTGAAAATGTAATTCTGTATATAAAATGATAAATTAAGTAAAAGTGGAATGTTCCAAGTTTCTACAATAAATATTAATTTGAATTTTATCATACGCGTTTGAAAATCCAATGTCATAAATATTTGAAATTCAATTGCTCATAAAAAATAAACTTATCTGGAGGGAATGTATGAAGAATCTTGAATTTCAGTAAGTCCTTATGGATATTAAAATTAAAAATGTTAAGCATTATAATTTTAAAATAATTTGCAAATTTTAAATAAAAATTTGAACTTCACACGATTGTAAAAAAAAATATGGTTTTTATATTATTTTTGATATTTTTAATTGTTTTAAGAACAACTAATGAGAAACCTTGTAATGAAATTTGAAAATTTTTGTACTTTATGAGTTATTTTACTCAGAATCAACAATCTTAGAATACATAAATCGAAAAAACTAATAAAAGTTGAAAAAAACTTTAAATATCCATAACATTTCATATGGTTTTCACAAAAAGAGCTAAAATATTTTGAAAAGGAAAACATGTCTATTAAATGGTAAGGTATCTGTCCTGAGTATGAATATTTATAAAAATTATTTTGATTTCTCCCCAAAGTACCGATTCAAATTGAATTCACTATCAGAAAACACACTCAAAGACTTAAGTTAAAAATGTAGGTATTTAGAGAATAGAAAACACACATGAATGAGCATGATTGTAAAATCAATAAATTAATATTGCTCCGCTTGGAATCTAAAATTCTATTTTCATCCTAAAAATGATACAACAATTAAAAAAAAAAGTCTATTTCAAATCTCTAATTAGGGTTATTATTATTTGAACCATAACAAAATAACTTAAGTTAATCCTATTTTTTTTAACTAGTTTAAATTAGTTCAACTTTCTACATCTATTCTATTGCGATATTGTACCAGTATTTTTTTATTGCTATTTACGACTCCTTGTTAAAGGGAAATTAGATAGGCAATCATTACATCTTAGTTACTGTGCCCTATTACTTATTAGTAACTATAAAAATCAAATTTTCGGGGACAAGAAATTGTTTGTTTTATTTTTTTCTAAATTAATTAAATAATTTAACTATACTTTTTTAGTTTTTACTGAAATAAATGATACACTATGTAAGAAATTCGAAAAACGCTGTTAATTTTGGGTAAATAAATTATTTTTGGCATTAAGTCACTGCCTTTCACTCTGGCCTTACCACATATTATTAAATAAGTACATTAGTACAAGTATACAATTACCTATGAAAAGTATCATAAATATTACTTAACATTTCTAGTATGAAATGCAATAATTACAGTTAACAAAAAATATATTTAGAAATCACATCAAAACGACAAAATTATCATTTATAGACATTAACAGTATTTATTGCAAATATACCAACTACTTTCGTCGTAGTATTATTCAAAGAAAATTGAGTAAAAATACTAAACTTTTTTAGTCCTAACCATGAACGCAATAACTGAGTGTAGTACATAGTATACAAATACAATATGCATTGTACTATATAGGAAATGTTGTTTACTGAGTTTTTCTCACGGCAATTTAAGATTTCTATAAAATTCCTGTGGCTACGACATTTTATAATTGAGTTTTTAGGCACAATATGTAGTTTTTTTTTGTTTTTTACCTTAGCTAAATTATATGCAGAATGATTTAATTAGTAATATTTCATCAGGGTACGCACATGTCGAAATACACAAATATTTTTGCTCCAGCGCAAACAGTAAGTACCAAAAAAGAAAAAAAACACCACTTTGATTAAATTTACTAATACAATTAATTAATTTAGAAAATAAATTTGAGCTCGTTCTTTAAGTTGACTTGAAAATAGATTTTTGATTTTATTTTTGGTTAACATAGTAGGTATCTGGTATAGTAAGTTTACATATTTTCTCAAAATATTCTTAACTCCTCTAATATTTTCAAAATTCACAAAATGAAATAAAACCGAATTTCCAGACAAACCTAGAAAAGAGGCTTATACAAATTAACACTGGATTTTAAAATTCAAATCGAAAATCTGGAAGTTAATTTATTTTTTTGGTTCAAAGTCTAAATACATGAAAATACAGGTTATTCAAGCTTCCTTAAATAATATAATAATAAAATCAAAGTGACCTTCCTAAAAGTACTAATTATTCTTTAGATAGCAGTTTCAATTGATATAATATAGGGTCAAGTAATCAATTGAAATTATTGGAGCACTCCTTCTACTAGAAAAAATGATATCAGATGAAACTAAAAAAACAAGCTACCTATATAATATAGTAAAACCAATGTATTCGTTGCTTTGCTAAGAATCTAAAATAAGAAATTAATTATTTAGTTTATTCTTTTGGGCCACTCCATCTGCAGTTGTAGTAATCACTAGTAACAATAATGTAATCTCAAATATTTATATCAGATATCTCCGGTCGTCACTCGTCAGCACGTCCGCACTTGAATACCTACAGCGTGCAGGTGCCAAATATGGCGTATAAACTAGTTATTGTAGGTATTGTAGGTGTAGATCGATAGGTACGTCATTTATGTTTGTTTTTTATTACCTACTTAAAGATTCAAAAGTATCTACAAACAATTTCAGTGCACTCGTGTCTTGTTTAATAATTATTATCTAAATCATGCTATTAGTCGTTCACATCGATAGGCACTTGAGTAGTTGGGTAAAATAAATATATTATTTATAATTCCATCAGTCTACAATTTAATACCAATAATTGAGGCACAGCTTTTTTGAACCTCTGAAATTTGGATAATACATATTTTAATCAATTATTAAAGGAATTGTTTATTTAAAAAACAACAATCAATCATTAATTAATTTATAAATTATTATAGAATGAGGACACTTTATGACCACATTTGTATTTTGCTAAGTTGTATCCTTATTTTACAAATTATAACATGGACGGCTGAATATCAATAATCTATACATGACGGTACTAACTACTAACGCTAGGTACTGTAAAATACAAAATGCAGTAAAATATTATGAAACAAAAATTAATTTTCAGCAATAGACTTTTGTAAAATAAAGTAAAAACATGATAAGAGTGATAAGACTCAGATATTTTAGTCTCCGTTATTTTGTAGAATCGAATGTCAAAGATTAGAATATGTAAGTGGACTTTACTCTTTCACTAAATTATACTCAATCATTACAGGTATGGAGCAGATTAACGTAGACATGCAATGTATGGGTCCGTATTTCGTGCATAGAAAATACTTTATTTTTTCAACCCCAAATAAATGAAAACCAATTAATTGAATTAACTATATATAATGATAATTATTTAGTCATTGGTCATATAGTTAAGGTAGGTATATACTAAGAGTAGGTAACAAAATACCTTGTTACAAAACAAAATTTGAATTTTTAAAATCTCAATTTTATTTGAGTGTTTATTAGAAGCAATTCATATCAAACAACGATCATTTTCAATTTATACTCATTTTTGAAAAATTTTACATGTAATTACTAATTGTGTCAAAGGAAGATTTGAATGCATTGGCAGTATTGGTATTTTTTATATATAAAAACTAATTAGACCTTGTTAATACCGCCTATATTCTACTTATGTCTTATTTATACAAATCAAAGTATAATAGATGACCCCAACTCACCAAACAGTTATAAACAAATGTTTCTGAAGTTTTTGTTTGAATTTATATACCTATACATAATAATAATAATTATTATTTTTGTATCAAAAGTATATCATACTATCATAATAATAATTGTACATTTGTACCTTATAATAGGTATAAGAATAATGCAATTGGCCAAGTGTATTTACCTACCGACAGTACCGAGACATGTGGCTGTAATAGATAATGGATACTAAATTTAGTTATACTTTGTAGTATTTATAAAGAACATTTTTAATAAACTGAATTTAATCGATAAATTCGGACTTATGTATGATAAACATGTATGACGTAAGTATATAATATGCATTATGATGTCATATAATATTTAAAATGAGTACCTAGTTAGACAAATATAATTGTTTCACTGTGTGAGCTACTGAGCTGTATAGAGTCATTGAGTTGTGAATCTGAAATTAACTATTTCGGGTAGGCTTTGTTTCATAAGCACGTCATAGGAATGGTGAGACTCGTTGGAGTTGTAAGTTTTAACTTTTAATGAATACCTATTATAGGCACTTAGGCACATTGTTTTGAGAAATATTTAAACTAGATCCAATATCCTTGGTCTTTTGGAATTTGGAAATATCATCTTTAGGATTAACTTTAATATCCCTATAAACAGCCGACAAAGTTATTTTATTGCGGGTGGTAGCGATAACAACCAGCATTTTGAGAATGGTAAATGCCCGAAATATGACAATATACACGGATTATCTCCGGCTGTGTCAACGCCGCATAATAATTCAATTTAATATAATCTGCTACAGAGCTACAAGAATATCTAACTAATTATTAGTAGAAGATACCTTATAAAAATTATATTTCAATTATTTAGTATAGTGCCCACATAGAAGATTGGAAATAAACAACAAAAACCAAAGGAAAAAAGACCACTGAAAAAACCACGAAAATAAAAACTAAATGTTTATATTTTATGTCATATTTCATTGGACATTGGTTTCAATTTTCTAACTAACAATTTAGATCAATAATCAAACTTACCAGGTATCCTCTGGTCAGATGTCTTGTTAAGCTAACCTACTATATATTACTAAAGTAAATGCTTTAATAACAATAATATTAAAAAATATACTTGTAATATTTTGGGCCTTTTTTAATTATTGATCTAAATTTTTAATTAAAAAATGAAATACGAGTAGATATGTGACATAGAAAATGTATCAAAATATAAAGATTTGGTAATTTATTCCTTTGGTTATTTTCAGTGATTTATCTATGCCGAGTTATTATATTTATTTTCAAAAATATATTTAAAAATTATACTAGCAGCATACTGCATTTTGAAGAGGGTATTTTACTATTTTAACTCGTCAGTACTCGCTGGAGGAGAGGTCTGGGCGCCTGGACCACCTAGGTACCTAGTACCTACCTATACATATTACATTAACATCGTTTCTCATTTTCTATGGCAGATGGTCGATAATAAAAATGTTACCTACTGTTTTAATTTTTCTGATAGAATATTTTCATCTCCCATACCTAGTAATAAATATTTAGTTATATTGATAATAATCAAATTGTGGGTTTTCGACTTTTCGTACGAATTTACGAAATATATTATCCGTACAAAATGTTTTTATATCGAATAATTTATTGTGTTTATTTCATATAAATTACAACAAATTTAGTTTTAATTCATATTGTTATACATTATACCAATGTTCAATAGTCTATTACAATATTATACAGACATAATATTATAGTGTACACTGTACCTACCTACCTATGTATTATTAATAGTATAATGTATAGACTTATAGTTATACACTTATACCTTCATAATAATATTATTATGTTCGAACATTGCAGATAAACCTGTAACCTGCAATAACGGTAGGTATGTCCGTGTTGGCTGAATTACACTCTCAACTCCCAAGCCTTACCTTTATGATAAATAATACCTATTAGTAGGAATTAAAAATGTACTATCTATAATTTTATGGTTTATACTAAACATGAAAATACATGTACGTTCCGGTCGAAAAGTATGATTGTTCTTTGATATTATGATCATACATATCTACATAATATCATATATATTTATAGGAACCTACCTACACCGGCTACACCTATTACATTACAATAATATTGTAGATACACTGAAATAAATAAAGTTAATAAAGTTTTGTATAATCTATGATAACTGTACTTACTTAATACTCAAACTACTTTAATAGATTCATAATATCTCAAGCTATACAGTATTTCATAGACGTATTCAGAAATTTGGCACCCAGGTAAAATGTTTTCCACTCTCTACTATCTATTACGATATTGGTTAGGTACTGTGGTAGCTAGAAACTTAATTATTTTTGATTTGCATCCAAAAGGAATTAAACAGAAGATAGTTTATTCATATTTTATTTAAAATCTATAGATCACAAAATAAAAAAGAGGGTAACGTTCAGCTGTATATTAGCTAGTCTAGAGTCACTGTAATGAATGTGTTAAATATGAATTCAATGATATAAAATCATTGTATACGAAAAACAATTCTGGTCGAAGACGGTCTGTCAGCCTATAGTATTAAAATTAATTGAAAGATATTATTGTGTCATTGTGATTAAAGTAATTTATTTTACTATTAGGTATTAGTATATATTCCTGAGTTAAATTAATTTTTGGCATACAATTTGAATTTGAAAATGTCATTGAAGTTTGTAGTGTACATTGTACATTGTACACTATAATCTAAAAGTCAAGTACCCACGAATAATATTTTGAAATTACAATAAAATAAATTAAACAGTTATTCTTGGTTTTAATACCTATATAATTTCGGGCAAATTTGAACTTAATATATCTGTAAAAAATAACTGTGTATACTTAATATGCAATAACTTTATATACTTTTTTAGATTTTTGGTTACAGTATAAACTATTTATGAGAATTCTTGTTTTAAATTTTCTAATCTTGTTTATAAAAATTGAACATTATTTAATTTTTTAACTATAGAACAACGAAAATTTTCGAGATTTTAATACATTTTGTAAAAACTTGAACTTTAACACGTTTCGACTGCTATTATAACAACTTATAAGATTATAATAAAAAACCTTGTATTCAATTTTCAAGCTTTTTGACTCAACAAATAACATTTTATTGACATTTATAGAATAAAAAAAAATTGG
>PVMI01064478.1:0-12992 GCA_008528875.1 Aulacorthum solani | reverse complement strand
CTATACCCTTCGAATTTCGTCTCGCAGGGGCCTTGCTGCCAGCCTGCATTTGACGTCTGCGGGGTACATCGATCCCCCATTGGGGAAAAAAACAGGCCGCTATAAATAACAGAAGCAGTCAGGGTTGGCAATTCTTCATGAACACACCTTGACAAGCCTGTGAGGAACAGCGTAATTGGCCCTTAGCTCAGAACATTCTTAACACATAAAATTGCAAAAGATATTACAAGGTTACGTTGATCGGCGATTTAAGAAACATTCCCTCCGCCGATAAGTCTGCCTGATACGCTAAAACCTCTACGCCCTCCTGCTGCGCCTGAGCCAGTTGTTCTGCATACGCCACATCAATGTGCCGTGCCGGGGAAACGTCCTCAATCCCCGAGTGCAAAACGGCAAACAACAAAACGGCCCGATGACCCTCTGCCGCAACTGTCGCCAGTTCACGCAGGTGTTTCTGTCCTCGAATCGTCACCGCATCCGGAAAATACCCTTTTCCTTCATGTAGAAGGGTTACGGATTTCACCTCAATATAGCAGTTGCGCCGGGCCTCTGCTTTGAGCAGGAAATCAATTCTGCTTTTTTCAGTGCCATATCTCACTTCCGCCTGACGATGCGTATAACCGGCCAGCGCCGGCAGCCGATCCTGCTCCAGCGCCTCAGCCACCAGCTGGTTGGCGCGCAGCGTATTCACGCAGATCCAGTGGCCCTGTTGTGTTTCGGTCAGCTCCCAGCTGTGGGGGTATTTGCGCGTCAGGCTGTCGGACGTCGAATACCAGACCCGATCGCCCGGCGTGGCGCAGCCGGTCATGGCGCCGGTATTGGCGCAGTGAATCGTCAGAACGTTGCCCTCTGGCGTCACCACATCGGCCAAAAAACGTTTGTAACGGGCGATCAGACGGGCGGGTTTAAGGGGCGGAGAGAAGTGCATGTGGATCCTGAGAATGTAATGGCCAGCTAGCCAGGGCGCGATAGCGGGTGCGGCCCCGGGCATATTCAGAGGCGAACAGAGAAAAGGTGGAGACGCGAAAACGCCAGTGAAAGCCGCGCGGCGGTAACGTCACCCGCTGCGTGGCGTGGCGTAACAGCGTGATGTGCGGATGAAACGGCTGGGGGCTCTGGTAACAGCCATGCCGGGCGGCCTGCGCCCGCAGCAGGCTGGCGAGCTGCAACAGACCGCGTGGCGCGCGCTGGCAGCCGAGCCAGACCACGCCGGGGCGCGGCCAGTGTCCGGCATCATCCAGGTCGAGATCAAAACCGGGCTGCACAATACGGGAGGCCAGCGTCTGCAGGCGCTGTGAGGTTTCCGGCGCAACTTCACCCAGAAACGCCAGCGTCAGGTGCAGATTTGCCGCGACCACCGGCTGGCCCGCCTCCGCAGGAAAGGTATCGGCCCGCCAGCGCACCAGCTCTTGCTGCATCTCGTCAGGCAGGCTGATGGCAAAAAATAAGCGTTGTGTCGCCATGGCGCTCTCCGGCAAATATCACGGATGGATGCTACAATGCGCGCCATCTTAGCACAGGCAGAAGCGGAGTTTGCTGTGAGCGATTTACCGGTCAGCGCGGTGCTGCCTGACATTTTGGCGGCGCTGAGTGACGCCCCACAAATCCTGCTGGCTGCACCAACCGGCGCGGGCAAATCGACCTGGCTGCCGCTGCAGTTGTTACAGCAGGCGGCGCTGCCAGGACGGATCATCATGCTGGAGCCACGCCGGCTGGCGGCGCGTAATGTGGCGCAGCGGCTGGCGGAGCAACTCGGCGAGCAGCCGGGTGGCACGGTGGGATTCCGGATGCGTGGCGAAAGCTGCGTCGGGCCACAGACCCGGCTGGAAGTGGTGACCGAAGGCATGCTCACGCGCATGCTTCAGCACGACCCGATGCTGGAAGGCGTGTCGCTGGTGATCCTCGATGAATTTCACGAGCGCAGCCTGCAGGCCGATCTGGCGCTGGCGCTGCTGCTTGATGTACAGCAGGGGCTGCGCGACGACCTTAAAATCATGCTGATGTCCGCCACGCTGGACAACGCCCGGCTGGCGGCGCTGCTGCCGGATGCGCCACTGATCGTCTCAGAAGGGCGCAGCTATCCGGTTGAGCGGCGTTACGCGTCACTGAATCAGAATGTGCGTTTTGAAGAGGCGGTCGCGCGTGAAGTCGCCCAGCTGCTGCGGGATGAGAGCGGTTCGCTGCTGCTGTTTCTGCCGGGTGTGGCGGAGATCGAACGGGTGAAGCGCGAGCTGGAATCACGCATCAGTGACGACGTTGATCTGACGCCGCTCTATGGCGCACTGCCGCTGGCGGCGCAGCGCCGGGCAATTCTGCCTGCCGCCGACGGCCGCCGCAAAGTGGTGCTTGCCACCAATATCGCCGAAACCAGCCTGACCATTGAGGGGATTCGGCTGGTGGTCGACAGTGCGCTGGAACGCAGCGCTCTGTTTGACGCCCGCAGCGGCGTGACGCGTCTGCAGACCCAGCGAGTCAGCCAGGCATCGATGATCCAGCGAGCGGGTCGCGCCGGGCGACTGATGCCGGGGCTCTGCCTGCATCTGGTGCCGCAGGAGCAGGCATCACGAGCGGCGGCGCAGAGTGAACCGGAAATCGTTAACAGCGATCTCTCGTCACTGTGGCTGGATCTGCTGCAGTGGGGCTGTACCCAGCCGCAACAGCTGCAGTGGCTGGACCAGCCGCCCGCCAGAAATCTGGATGCGGCGCAGCAGCAGCTGACCCGACTGGGAGCACTGGACAACAACGGCCTGCTCAACACGCTGGGACGGCGCATGGCGCAGCTGGGATGCGATCCCCGACTCGCCGCCATACTGTGTGCCGCAGGCGATGAGCCGGATGCGGTCGCCAGCGCCGCGCTGCTGGTGGCGATTCTGGAAGATCCTCCCCGCAGCGGCAGCGCCGACCTGCGTGATGCGCTGCATCGGCCGCAGGCGCAATGGCAGCGGCGGGCGCAGCAGTGGCAGCAGCGGCTTAAAATCCGTGGCGGGCGCATCGATGAAGATCGTTTCGCCGGATTGCTGGCGGTGGGCTTTGGCGATCGGCTGGCGCGGCGACGCGATCAGAGTGGTCGCTATCAACTGGCCAACGGGCTGGGCGCCAGACTCGATGAGCAGGATGGCCTGACGCGTAATGAATGGCTGATTGCGCCTGCTCTGTTACAGGGCAGTGCCACACCGGATGCCCGGATGTTGCTGGCACTGCCGGTCGATATTGAAACGCTGTGCCAGCAGAAGCCCGCCCTGATTGAGCGCCGGACCGAAGTAGAGTGGGACGAAGAGAAAGGCACGCTGCGTGCTTTCAGACGTGAGCAGATTGGCGCGCTGATACTGAAAACCCAGCCGATGGCGCGCCCGGAACCGGAGGTGCTGCACGCGGCCATGCTGCGCTGGATCGCTGAAAAAGGTCTGTCGGTACTGGGCTGGACGCCGGAGGCCGAACAGCTGCGCCTGCGCATCCAGTGTGCGGCCCGGTGGCTGCCGGAAGAGAGCTGGCCCGCGACCGACGATGACACCCTGCTTGAGAGCCTGCCGCAGTGGCTGTTGCCGCAGATGTCAGCGGTACGCGATCTCCGCAGCCTGCAGGCGGTGAACCTGACCACGGCACTCTTACATTTACTCACATGGTCACAGCGTCAGCGGCTGGATACTGTGCTGCCAACTCATTACACTGTGCCCACCGGAAGCCGGCTGCCAATCCGCTACGATGCGGAGAAGCCGCCCGCGCTGGCGGTAAGGATTCAGGAGATGTTTGGCGAAGCGCAGAATCCCACCGTAGCGGAAGGACGTATTCCGCTGGTGCTGGAGCTGTTATCGCCCGCCCAGCGCCCGTTGCAGATCACCCGCGATCTGGCGGCGTTCTGGCGCGGTGCCTGGCCGGAGGTCAGGAAAGAGATGAAGGGACGTTATCCTAAACATCCCTGGCCCGAGGATCCGGCCACCGCCTTGCCAACAAGGCGAACCAAAAAAATGTCCCCGCAGGGTTGAGTCCGCTGGATCGAATTCAGAGGGTTCTGCCATGCGGCACGCGAGAAAGCAGTTAGAGTAGCGGCGCTGCCGTAAGCACTGCCTGGAGAAGAAAAGTAATGTCTGGGAACGATCGCGAACCAATAGGGCGCAAAGGTAAACCGTTGCCGCCGCGCAGCAGTGCGGGCCGGGGACGACGCAGGGATATCGAACAGGATATCGATCAGGACGATTTTAATGATGACGAGGAGGAAGCGCCGGTGCCACGTAAAGGTAAAGGTGGAAAACCGCCGCGCGGCAAACGCCGTTGGCTGGGATGGGTAATCAAACTGTTCCTGGTGTTTGTGGTGGTCATGGCCGCGTGGGGCATCTACCTCGACTCGGAAATTCGCAGCCGGATTGACGGTAAAGTGTGGCAACTGCCCGCCACCGTCTATGGCCGCATGGTCAGCCTGGAACCCGGCATGGCCTACAACAAAAGTGAAATGGTGGCGCTGCTGGAAGGTACTCAGTATCGCGAAGTCTCCCGTATTACCCGCCCTGGCGAGTTTTCGGTGAAGGGCAACACCATCGATCTGCTGCGTCGCCCGTTTGATTTCCCCGACAGTAAAGAGGGGCAGATCCACGCGCGCATGAGCTTCAGTAAAGATGAGCTGAGCGAGATTAAAAACCTCGAAACCGGTCGTGATTTTGGCTTTTTCCGCCTCGATCCGCGTCTGATCACCATGCTGCAGTCGCCGAACGGTGAACAGCGACTCTTCGTACCGCGCGCCGGTTTCCCGGATCTGCTGGTCGATACGCTGATCGCCACCGAAGATCGCCATTTCTATGAGCATGATGGCATCAGCCCTTACTCCATTGGCCGCGCCTTCCTGGCGAACATCACGGCCGGGAAAGCGGTGCAGGGCGGCAGTACGCTGACGCAGCAGCTGGTGAAGAACCTGTTCCTCACCAACGAGCGTTCGCTGTGGCGTAAAGCGCGTGAAGCCTACATGGCGGTGATCATGGATGCGCGCTACAGCAAAGATCGCATCCTGGAGCTCTACCTGAACGAGGTCTATCTCGGTCAGGCTGGCAGCGATCAGATCCGCGGTTTCCCGCTGGCCAGCCTCTACTACTTTGGCCGTCCGGTTGATGAGCTGAGTCTGGATCAGCAGGCGATGCTGGTCGGCATGGTGAAAGGCGCGTCGCTCTATAATCCGTGGCGTAACCCGAAACTGGCGCTGGAACGACGCAACCTCGTGCTGCGCCTGTTGCAGCAGCAGAAAGTAATCGACCAGGAGCTGTATGACATGCTGTCGGCCCGTCCGCTGGGCGTGCAGCCGAAAGGCGGCGTGATTACGCCGCAGCCGGCCTTTATGCAGATGGTGCGTAACGAGCTTCAGGCAAAACTGGGCGACAAGGTGAAAGATCTCTCCGGGGTGAAAATCTTCACCACGCTGGATCCGGTGTCGCAGGATGCGGCCGAAAAGGCGGTGATCGATGGCATTCCGACGCTGAAAAAACAGCGTGGTCTGAAAGATCTGGAAACCGCGATGGTGGTGGTTGACCGTTTCAGCGGCGAAGTCCGCGCTATGGTCGGCGGTGCCGATCCACAGTATGCCGGTTACAACCGCGCGCTGCAGGCACGTCGCTCTATCGGCTCACTGGCGAAACCGGCGACTTACCTGACCGCGCTGAGCCAGCCAAACAGCTACCGGCTGAACAGCTGGATCGCCGATGAGCCGATTGCGCTGAAACAGCCAAACGGCAGCATCTGGAAACCGATGAACGACGATCGTCGCTTCAGCGGCAAAGTGATGCTGGTGGATGCGCTGACCAACTCAATGAACGTGCCGACCGTAAACCTCGGTATGACGCTGGGGCTGGATGCGGTAGTGGATACCTGGAACAAGCTGGGCGTGCCAAAAGAGCAGCTGCATCCGGTGCCATCGATGCTGCTGGGTGCCTTAAACCTGACACCGGTTGAAGTGGCTCAGGCGTTCCAGTCGATTGCCAGCGGCGGCAACCGCGCGTCGCTGTCAGCGGTGCGTTCGGTGATTGCGGAAGATGGCAGCGTGCTCTATCAGAGCTATCCGCAGGCGCAGCGTGTTGAGCCGGCGCAGGCCGCTTATCTGACGCTCTACACCATGCAACAGGTGGCTGACCACGGTACCGCCCGTGCACTGGGCGCACGTTTCCCGAATGCGCATCTGGCGGGCAAAACCGGTACCACCAACGATCTGGTGGACAGCTGGTTTGCCGGTATTGATGGTAAAGAAGTGGCGATCACCTGGGTGGGACGCGATAACAACCAGCCGACCAAACTCTATGGTGCCAGCGGCGCGATGCAGCTCTACCGTCGCTACCTGGACATTCAGGCCCCGATGCCGTTACAGCTGACGCCACCGGAAGATGTGTCGCTGATGAATGTGGATTCTGCCGGTAACTTTGTCTGCGGCACGGGCAGCAGTACCTGGCGTTCTCTGCCGGTGTGGGCGCTGGATCCGAATGCGCTGTGTCAGCAACAGCAGCAGCAGGTTCAGCAGCAACAACAGCTCTTCGATCAGCAGCAGCAACAACAGCAGCAGCAGCAGCCTCAACAACCGGCCCAGCAACAGCAGGAGCAGAAAGATAGCGACGGCGTAGCAGGGTGGATAAAAGATATGTTTGGCAAATAAATCAGTCAGACAGGTTAAAAAGGGCGCTTCGGCGCCCTTTTTTTGTTCCTGATCAATACGCGTCAATCGGCCTGCAAACGGCGTCACTACTGGGATTTCTTCTTGCAGTGCCTGCTGAATTTCGCATATTATCTAAGCGTTATAATAATCATTATCGTTTCGATTCGCCTGCCTGAGCCTATTGTTAAGAGACACTTTTATGAATGCGCGAACGACTTTTTCTGACAACACCAAAAAAACATTTTCCCGACCGCTTCTGGGCATCATGATCTCACTGAGCCTGAGCTCCTCTCTTTACGCCGCGCAGACGGAGACGATGGTCGTCTCGGCTGATGGCGGCAGCGGCGTCGAGGCGGAAAGCGCCTGGGGACCGGCGCCCACCGTGGCAGCGAAACGCAGCGCCACCGGGACCAAAACTGATACCCCCATTGAAAAAAATCCGCAGTCCATCTCCGTGGTCACCCGTGAAGAGATGGAGATGCGTAATGTAACCAGCGTGAAAGGGGCGTTTAACTACACGCCTGGCGTGCTGACCGGTAACCGGGGCAGCTCAGACGTGATTGATGCGCTGTCGATTCGCGGTTTCAGCGAAACCAACACCAATCAGTATCTGGATGGTCTGAAACTGCAGGGTGACAACTACTCTGAGTTTGCCATCGATCCTTACTTCCTGGAACGCGCTGAACTGCTGCGCGGCCCGGTTTCGGTGCTCTACGGTAAGAGCAATCCCGGCGGCGTGGTCTCGCTGGTGAGTAAGCGTCCGACCCAGGAAACGCTGCGCGAAGTGCAGTTCCAGATGGGCAACGATAACCTCTTCTCGACCGGCTTTGACTTTGGCGGCGCGCTGGACGACGACGGCGTCTACAGCTATCGCCTGACCGGCCAGGCGCGCAGTCAGGATGCGCAGCAGGCGATGAACAAAGAGAAGCGCTACACCATCGCACCGGCTTTCAGCTGGCGTCCCGACGATCGCACCCGCATTGACCTGCTGACCTATTTCCAGAACGAGCCAGAAACCGGTTATTACGGCTGGCTGCCGCGTCAGGGCACGGTGGTACCGATCACCCGCGCTGATGGCAGCCAGTACAAACTGCCAACCAACTTTGATGAAGGCGAGCAGAGCAACAAGATTTCACGCAACACCAAAATGGTCGGTTATAACGCCGAGCACAGCTTTAACGACACCTGGACGCTGCGCCAGAACCTGCGTTATGCCGACCTGCGCACCGATTACCGCAGCATTTACGGCAATGGTTTCCTGCCGGAGACTCAGCAAATCACGCGCGGTTCGGCGGTTTCAGAAGAGAAGCTTAACCAACTGGCGGTCGATACCCAGGCGCAGGCGAAATTCGCCACCGGCCAGGTTGATCATACGCTGCTGCTGGGCGTGGACTTCCAGCGTACCCGCAATGATATCGATGCACAGTTTGGCACTGCCTCCAGCCTGAATGCGGTTAATCCGCAATATGGTGATAACAGCGTAACGCCATTTGCCGATCCTTATCAGCACCTCAACAAACAGCGTCAAACCGGCCTCTATGCTCAGGACCAGATGGAGTGGAACCGCTGGGTGCTGACGCTGGGTGGCCGCTACGACTATGCCATGAACTCGGTTTACGATCGGGTAGCGGATAGCGTTGATCGTCAGAACGATCAGGCCTTTACCTGGCGCGGCGGCCTGAACTATGTGTTTGATAATGGCATCGCGCCTTACTTCAGCTACAGCGAAGCCTTTATTCCGAATGCGGGTTCGACCTATGAGGGTCAGGCATTTGATCCGTCACGCGCTAAGCAGTATGAAGCGGGCGTGAAATATGTACCGAAAGATCGTCCGGTGGTGCTCACCGCAGCGCTTTATCAGCTGACCAAAACCAAGAACCTGACTGCCGATCCCGATCCAAACAGAGCTTTTTTCAGCGTTCAGAGCGGTGAAATCCGGTCACGGGGCGTAGAGCTGGAAGCTAAAGCGGCGCTGAATGCCAACGTTAACCTGACGGCGTCCTACACCTACACCGATGCGGAATATACCGAAGACACCCAGCTCAAAGGCAAAACGCCGGTGCAGGTGCCGAAGCACATGGCCTCACTGTGGAGCGACTACACCTTCCACGAAACCGCTTTGTCAGGCGTGACGATCGGCGCGGGTGTGCGTTATGTCGGTGAGAGTCAGGGCCTTTACAGCACTGGCACTGAGCAGAACCAGAACTTTAAAGTTGCCGGTTACACCACGGTGGATGCGGCGCTGAAATATGATCTGGGTCGTTTCGGTTTGCCGGGTTCGACTGTGGGCGTCAACGTCAACAATCTGTTTGACCGCGACTACGTCGCCAGCTGCTATCGTGAATACGCCTGCTACTGGGGTGCGGAGCGCCAGATTGTCGGCACCGCAACCTTCAGATTCTGATTTAACCGGGCGCTTCGGCGCCCGTTCACAGGGATAACCATGCCGTATCCGCACGCAGAAGAGGCGACCTTTACGCTGAAAAACGCCAGTTTTGAAGTGCCGGGCCGGACGCTCCTTCAGCCACTGTCGCTGACCTTTCCGCCGGGAAAAGTGACCGGGCTGATCGGTCACAACGGCTCGGGCAAATCAACACTGTTAAAAATGCTGGGTCGTCACCACGCAGCCAGCAGCGGAGAGGTGCTGTTGAATCAGCAGCCCGTCGGGCGCTGGAACAGCAAAGCCTTTGCCCGTCAGGTAGCCTATCTGCCGCAGCAGTTACCGGCAGCCGAAGGGATGACGGTGCGTGAACTGGTGGCGATTGGCCGCTATCCCTGGCACGGCGCGCTGGGGCGCTTTGGTCAGGAAGATCGCGACCGGGTAGAGGATGCGATTGCCCAGGTCGGGCTTAATGCCTTTGCCGGACGGCTGGTAGATAGCCTGTCGGGCGGCGAGCGTCAGCGCGCCTGGCTGGCGATGATGGTGGCGCAGAACAGCCGCTGTCTGCTGCTGGATGAACCGACGTCGGCACTGGATATTGCCCATCAGGTTGAGGTGCTGGCGTTGATAAAAGCGCTGAGCCAGCAGCGCGGCTTAACCGTGATTGCGGTGCTGCACGATATTAATATGGCAGCACGCTACTGCGATCATCTGGTGGCGCTGCGTCAGGGCGCGATGATTGCCGAAGGTGACGCAGAGGCGATTATGCAGGCTGAGGTGCTCGGTGCGATTTATGGCATTCCGATGGGCATTTTACCGCACCCGCAGGGCGGCGCGCCGGTCAGTTTTGTCTGTTAAGGAGAGGATGATGCCCGATCTTAATCGCCGCCGACTGATGCTGGCGCTGGCAGTCTCTCCGCTGTTTTGTGCGCTTCCCCTGCGTGCCGCCACGCCAAATCCGGGTCGGATTATTGCACTGGAGTGGTTACCCACCGAACTGCTGATAGCACTAGGCGTCACGCCCTGGGGCGTGGCCGATCTGCACAACTACAACATCTGGGTAGGGGAGCCGCCGCTGCCTGAAGGCGTGATCGATGTAGGTCTGCGCACCGAACCCAATCTTGAGCTGATGGCGCAAATGCAGCCGTCGCTGATCCTCTGCTCCAACGGCTACGGCCCGCCTAAAGAGAAACTGACGCGCATCGCGCCCATTATGGGCTTCGACCTCCACAGCGGCGACGGGAAACCTCTCACTGCCGCGCGTGCATCGCTGCGTCAGCTGGCGGCGCGCCTTGGATTAAGCGCGCGAGCGGAACAGCATTTGCGCGAGGTCGATGATCAGCTGGCGGCGGCGCGCCAGCGGCTGGCGCCCTATGCCGGACGCACTATCCTGCTGATGTCGCTGCTCGACAGTCGTCACGCCATTACCTTCGGCAAAAACAGTCTGTTTCTGGAAGTGATGACTCTGCTGGGCCTGAAAAATGGCTGGCAGGGCGAAACAAATTTCTGGGGCAGTGCGGTGATCGGCATTGAAAAGCTGGCGCAGGTCGGGGATGTGGATGTCATCTGTTTTGATCATGATAACGATGCGGAGATGCAGCAACTGATGCGCAGCCCGCTGTGGCAGTCGCTGCCGTTTGTACGCACCGGACGCTTTCAGCGCGTCCCGGCCGTCTGGTATTACGGTGCGACGCTCTCGGCGCTGCACTTTGTTCGCGTGCTGGAACGCGCGCTGGAGTCGCACTGATGCGCCATGCTCTGTTTCCCGCAGGCCTCCTCAGCCTGCTGTTTCTGCTAGCGCTCAGCCTGACGCTGGTCAATCTGCATCAGGCGTTGCCACAGGCTGAATGGTGGCAGGCACTCTGGTCACCGGCGGTCGATAGCCTGCCGCAGATGGTGTTTCACCACAGCCTGCTGCCGCGTATCGTGCTGGCGCTGCTGGTGGGGAGTGGACTGGGGTTAGCCGGTCTGCTGTTTCAGCAGATATTGCGTAATCCGCTGGCGGAGCCAACCACGCTGGGCGTCTCTTCCGGCGCACAGCTGGGCATTACCGTGGCGACGCTGTGGCATCTGCCGGGCGGGGCGCTGACACAGCAGTTTGCCGCGCTCAGTGGCGCGCTGCTGGTGGGCGCGCTGGTGTTTGGTGTGGCCTGGGGCAAACGTCTGTCGCCGGTAACGCTGATTCTGGCCGGGCTGGTGCTGAGCCTCTACAGCGGCGTGGTGAATCAAATCTTCGCTATCTTCAATCACGATCAGCTGCAGAACATGTTTCTGTGGAGCACCGGCGCGCTGAATCAGATGAGCTGGGAAAATGTGCAGCAACTCTGGCCGCGCCTGCTGCTGGCGTTTGTGCTGGCGCTGGCGCTGCTGCGTCCGCTGACGCTGATGGGGCTGGATGATGGCGTAGCGAAAAACCTTGGCCTTGCGCTCTCCGTGGCGCGTGTCGGTGGCCTCGGGCTGGCGATCCTGCTCAGCGCACAGCTGGTCAACGTCGCCGGTATCATCGGCTTTATCGGGCTGTTTGCGCCGCTGCTGGCGAAGATGCTAGGTGGACGACGGCTCATCACCCGGATGCTGCTGGCTCCGCTGACTGGCGCGCTGCTGCTGTGGCTGGCGGACAGTTGCGTGTTGTGGCTCAGCACCCACTGGCGCGATATCCCGACCGGCACCGCCACGGCGCTGCTCGGCGTACCGATTCTGCTGTGGCTGCTGCCGCGACTGCGCACCGGTTCGGTGCCGCCCGCGCTGAATCAGGGTGATAAGGTGCCCGTCGAGCGACAGAACCTGCTGCGCTGGGCGCTGACGGGACTTGCCATCCTGGCACTGCTGGGGTGGGGCGGTCTGGCGTTTGGGCGAGATGCGCAGGGCTGGGTCTGGTCTGCGGGTGAGATGCTGCAATCGCTGCTGCCGTGGCGCGCACCGCGCGTGCTGGCCGCGCTGGTGACCGGCCTGATGCTGGGCGTGGCGGGGAGTCTGATTCAGCGGCTAACCGGCAATCCCATGGCCAGCCCGGAAGTGCTGGGCATCAGTTCGGGTGCCGCTTTTGGCGTGGTGATGATGATGTTCTTTGTGCCGGGCGATGCGCTGGCCTGGCTGCTGCCCGCCGGTGCGCTGGGCGCGGCGCTGACGCTGCTGGTGATCATGGCGGTAGCCAGTCGGGGCGGCTTCTCACCGGAACGAATGCTGCTGGCGGGCATGGCGCTTAACAGCGCCTTTGTCACCCTGCTGATGCTACTGCTGGCGAGTGGCGATCCGCGTATGGGCGGGCTGCTGAGCTGGATCTCCGGCTCGACCTATAACATCAGCGGCACTCAGGCGATTCAGAGCGCAATCTGCGCACTGGTGCTGGTGTCGCTGGCACCGCTGGCCAGTCGCTGGCTGACATTGCTGCCGCTGGGAAGCGCTACCGCACGCTCGGCCGGTATGGCGTTGACGCCTGCGCGGCTGAGTCTGCTGCTGCTGGCGGCCGCGCTGACCGCCAGCGCGACACTGACTATCGGTCCGCTGAGTTTTGTCGGACTAATGGCACCCCATATGGCGCGCATGCTGGGATTCCGGCGGGCGTTGCCGCAACTGCTGCTGTCAGGATTACTGGGGGCGGGATTGATGGTGCTGGCTGACTGGTGCGGACGAATGCTGGCATTCCCGGATCAGATCCCAGCCGGGCTGATGGCGACCTTTTTAGGCGCGCCTTACTTTATCTGGCTGCTGCGGCGTTCAGGTTAAGAGGAAAAAGCAGGCTGGTTTCAGACGCCGGCCAGATCCAAAGTAGGGTGAATCTGACAACAACGAAGAAGCTCAATGCGCAGGAAATTGGGTCAGAGGAGGAAAGCGTCCCGCGGCAGGGACAAAAACGCCGGGAGCGTTTTTGAACAACGCGAAGCGTTGGCCCGGCAACGGGCGCACCTCAGGGATGAGGTGCGTAATCGCGCGGGCCGAGCGAGTCAAGGATGACGGCTTTCGCGCCTTTCCGATCTGACCCTGTTTCCT
>PVMI01064431.1:0-11228 GCA_008528875.1 Aulacorthum solani | reverse complement strand
AACCGAAAGTGGTTCAACCGCCCGCCTGCCATACACATATACGTATGTACGTAACCGCTCGAGGTTCGACCAAAATATTGGGTGATTGAAAAATTATTATATTTTGTAACTTAGTAATCTGAGTGTCTTTAACATGAAAGGTTGGTAAAAATAAGTATATAAAATATAAGTTATTCGTACGAAATGGATTTAAACCAAGATCGACTAGTTCAGGTTTTGTGTATAGCAGAAGCACTTGGTGTGTTACAAAATCCTGTGCAAAGGCCACGTAGAGAATACTGGGTTCACTCAATAAATGATGATAGGGAAACAAGTGGACGCTTTTTAAAGTTTTATACGTTATAAAATTATATCCTGAAACGTTTTTCATTTATTATCGAATGTCAATTAGCTCATTTGATGAGTTACTTCGAAAATTGCATGACCAACATTCAAAGAGATATATAATATACGTTGGAGGAATCCTTTGAGTGAAGATGAAAGATTAACCATAACACTAAGGTAAATTACTTTTATAAATTAGATACATATTGCTATATTTTATTTATTATAAATATTATTCAAATGAATAAATACAAAAATAACATGGTTTTATTCGTTACCGGGTTACCTATACTTATTAATATAATTCAAAAATTTAAATATAAATTTAAATCAAATATAATAATATGATGATAGATACTGTTAAGTAAAAATTTAAGTGAAAAATAAAACACATATTGACCTTCTATACTTAAAAATATAGCAAAAACATAATTTTTTCTAATATAATATATGTTTAGAGAATAGTTTTGACCATGAGGGTAATTTAAATAATAGTAATTTTTTGTGGAAATGTTAACTGTGCGGTATTAGGATCAGTAGGAACACTTTGTGAATGATACAAAGATTGTGTAACTGCAGGAGAATTATAATAATAAGCAAGAGAATTATATGGATTTGTTATTATATTATTAGCTTGATTAGTTTGAGATGAATCCTGAATATTACTATTCGCTTCCAGATTTTTAAAAACTGCAAAACATATAATTGAAAATCTAATTTTTGAGCACTATTTACATTTTTACGTATGGCAAAAAAGAATTCAGCATCATTTTATCTAGATCTACATTTTTTGTCCTGTGTAGAAATTGAAGGAGTTCTTGTTGAAAAGGATCATTGTTTTCGTTATATATTTTTTTCTTGCTTTGCTGCGAATGGTTCGATGGTTGTTTTTGAGTTGACGAAGTAGATGGCTCACATTCTGTTGCATTATTGTTAACAAAACTATAATTATTAAAAGAGCCATCGTTGCATACGTCAATTTCGTCTTCCTGCATACTACTATAGTTGTCCTATAAATAAAATTATACCTATCAAAAATATATCTACAATATAAGTATAATATAATATAATCATTCAATCCACAAATAGTATTTTGGAGAAAGAGGCTGATATTATATAATATGTTATAAAACTAATACAAGTAAAATATTTATTAATAATGTTTATATACGTATGTACTTTCTTTTATTTGTATAATTCTGTAAAAACGACAATGCCGCAATAAAAGCATACGGTTTTTTTTCTGTGCAGCAAATCCGCTTCTCACATTTTTTTCTTCATTTATACTTTTTTAATAATTATCCTTAATATTCTTCCATTTCTTATCTCGAAGTTCTTTAACTGAAATGAAACAAATTAATTTAAAATGAATAATTAAAATATAATGAATTATAATTATAATTTTTAAATGTCCAAATGTAGTGCTAAAAGTATTTTTAAAGATCGATGAATATATATTGTACAATTTATATTAATTATATAAAAATGTGTTTTTATTCACGTATAGTCAAAAAAAATTCTAGGTCAAAAACGTTGAAAATTGAACACTCACGAACATCCTATCAAGTTGTTTATATAGCATATCAAAATTACATATTTGCAATATTTTTTTATGATCGTTTTAAGTTAGATGTTTTTTAAAATTCACCAAGATCGAGAACATTTTGTAGTTAGAAATTCATACATTTATTTTTATATCTAATATCAAGATTTTATTAATATTCCTCATGAGTATAACAATACAAATTATAGAATAGTCAATAACTATAGGTAGATATATATTTTTGACGACCCAAAATTAATTAAAATTAATGAAATAATATAAATAACCAACACAATTATACATATAGGTAACAAAGGTAATATAAATAGTATGTATTATTATATATCAATACATATATTATATTTATTTATATAACATAATAATTAATAGTACCATAATTTACAGTTGAAATGATCGTAATGAAAAATTATTTATAAATCTAAGTATATCCTAAACTTGATTATGTGAGACATTTTTACATTTTATTAAATTATGTACTTACCTTACCTACCGACCTATTTCTAGTCTTCAGGGCCTGATTCATTACATTTGGATCCAATTTCACGATACTATTCGTGTCCCTAGTCGGTATATGCCTATTTATTCAACTTTTAAGTATACCCTCCCATTCTATATTCAATTACCTCTTTATAATATGTAATCCGTTGTATATATATAATATTATAAAATATTTATTTAGTTTTTTCCATTTCCTTAATCTGGAAATGCCTACTACATATTATTTTAAATAATTAATTTAGATCAATTCATTTAATACATTTTTTTTTATTGAGATTTTCATATATTTTATAAATCTGAGTAGAATTGATTTGATAAGAAAAATTAAAATTATATTTTAAAACTTCAGTTTTTTTTACAAATAAATAAACAGTAATTTTTGATTCAAAGTTACTATGAACTTTAGGACCCACTATTGGAATTCTTATTTTTTAATTACAGCTATGATCTCTGAAAAAATGAATCACGGTATTGTGTGAAAGGACTAATTCAAAACAATATGTTTTGATCAATCGGACGGTCGAACAGCACTCGGTTATATGTGATAATATAAATCTATCATCTATGGACTATAAACTATCTCTAATTCAATTTTAATTACACATGACTTAAAATAATAATAACCATTACTTCGTATACACGAATGTACAATACTCTTAAATATCTTTTCAATGTTGTTAATTAATAATAGTACGTGATACGAAAAGTTGCCGGTGACCCACGCCACCCACCCGGCTAGAACGGCCGTTAGCCATGGGTTCTCTTGTGTGTGTATTATTATAGGATGTATTCTTGAGAATATTATTTTTTAAGTAAACAATTTTCCTCACTTGTTATCTTATTGCATTTAATATTTCTTCAAATCAATGAACGTGATGTCGTGATAACTACGGTCTACGAAATTTAATTATCTATTATTTATCTTTTTGTTAGATGAATTTAATTTGTGTATCTTATATCTGCATCTTAGATAAAATTAAGTGTTGTTATCTTTATCTTTATCCAGGTGATTTTTTTGTTATCTGTTAATATCACTGTAAATACAACGTTTGAATCGGCCCACTTAGAACAGAAATACATGAATAAATTAAAAAGTTGTATAAATAGCTTATATTTAGTTTTTTACAACTTTTATGAAAATTCCCTATGCCCACCCCTTAAAACGAGAATGTGTAGCATTATTGTAGTATTCTGATATAATATATTTCACATTTTAACACAAAATCATTGAAAAACATGTTTGTTTCTATTTGATTGTTAGCATTAATATTATTGTTGAGTTGTACATTATCTAAAACAATGTTATATACATTTTAATAATATAAAATAATATTAATGATAATTAATCATATTATCGGTTGGATAATATTATAATATATTGAAATAAAAATTAATTGTTATTAATTATGTTTGTTTCAAAAGTGTTGAAAAATCATTCTAAAGAATTATGCGTCTGATTAGAAGCACATGAAATTCTACATCTTTAAGCAGAATATTACGCTTGACCGAGACGAAAAAGCAAAACTATTAAAACAAAATGAATTGATCGTGTTATATATATTGGGTTACTGCAATATTCTTAAAACAAGAAAAAGTTTGTTTCTAAAGTGTTAAAAAAAACTAAAAAGAAACATCCTAATGAATACGCGTCTGACTCGCGAAGTGCATGGAATTCAACATCGCCACACAGAATACGCACTACCGAGACAAAACAGCAAAAATACTGTCGTTAAACGTCGCACGCCGTGTTTAATTTTAGGTGTGCTCAGCTATTTGCTCACGTGTTTTATTGTTTTGCGCGGCGGTGCGGAAATATACGACATCCGGTCCGGCTCCGGGAATATAACGTCACGACAAAGCCCTGTTGCAGCAGACTATAATATTGTTATAATAACGGTGACAACGACAACAACAGTAATAATGATGACAATATAATATTATACAAAGTATACGGCACCGACTGCACACCGTGTTATTATATTATTATATTGTTACAAAACTATAAATATCATACGTATTGTATTGTATTTGCAGTGTTCTGCAGTGCTCGCCGCATATATTACCACGCCGAAGTTTGACCGGATACCGCGGATGTTTGTTGGTATATAATATGTTTATGTATCGTGTATATTTTCATCAAAAAAGATACAACATAAAGAAATGAAGGTACCTTTGGTAAATATAGCGAACGTTTGTAGCGCACTGTTCCGGTGTCCGTCGATTGTGCAAAGGAAATACTGTGCACCGTGTTGAAAGCATCATCGCTATTGGATAAGTATTATAAAACTGCAACATACGTCACACAGCGGTTGGGGTTAAGGTTACCATAATAGTATGTGGTGAGCGATATGACAAAAATATTTTATAAATAGCAAAATAATATGTTACTAGATATTTTTACTCTGCAAGGAAAATTGAGACTACGATCTCTCACGATCTTACATTTTTTTGTTTATTTTTATTGTTGATTTACTCTTTTATTGTAATAAATAAAGAGTTGCGAAAATTAAAATCGGGGAAAATCAGTAAGGAATAAAAAGTTGTACCCAGCCCAAAAACATAATAATATATCTGTTGAAAAAATAAAAACGATTTTGTCGTCATCCTACAATAGAGGCGCCATCGGTCGACCCGACTTTCTAGTGCTTTCGAGTTGGTAGCACACGTCGAGGACGAAACACGCTAATGGACGTTATTTTTTATATCATAATAACATATTGTATTATGCTTTAAACTTAATGTATTTTTACGCGTTAACAAAATATATGTTATAAACACGCGTCTGAATATTATTATATCGCTTAGCCGATTCGAAAATCATCCTTGCACAACAATATAATATAGTGACCCAACCAATATAACACATATATTATTATTATATTATATTAAAATATTATATGGGTGGGCACGAATACAATATTCCCGTAGTCGGGCGACGGAACTTATGATCAAAAATACTATATTATATTTATAATATTATACCTTATCTGCTCATAATTTGACTTATGACAATTAGGTACCTATCAGTACCTGTTTTATGAAACGAGTTTACACCATTATTATTACCACTCCTCCTTCTACTCCTCCTCTTATAGGTATAATATATATAATATACGAATTATAATATATTTGTCGAAACTCTGTGTATAATTATCGAAAACGAAATATTACAATAATTCGGTGAACGGCACACATATTAGATGAGAACTTTCAACTCGATAAATATGCGCATGTGCGTATATTATTATCATATTATTTTAGGTACAATTATAATAATAATAAAAAATAATAATACATCGTGAAACTACGATGTTGCATCCCCGTTATCGTGGTCGGGTTGCCAAAATAAAGTCGAGTTTTTTTTACCTAGTTTTTATACCACTATAATAATAATTAGAGACAGTGAATCAAACACAATCGTCAACATTTGTAAATCCCACGGTTGGTATTTTAATATTATAATTATGATTATTATAAATAGGCTTAAACATTGTACAAAATACGATATAATACGAAAATAACAAAATAATTTCCCGGTCGTAGCCATGCCTACAGATTTTCACCTAGAAAGTCAATGCAATAATTAAATACAGAGTGTACCTATAGTGTATCACACTATAACTATGAAGCTTTGAGTTCTAACGTACTTAAATAATACCATGAATGTAAGATTGTCATATATTCCTGATACACCATACACACAATATTATATACAAAATTGTTGGTCCAAAGGCGTTATAATATTTGCTCACCAATTAAACCTATATATTATATTAGTATATTAAAATAATAATTAGGGTTCTGATTTTAAAATTTTTCACTTGAAATTTTCACACTTCATGAAATATTTCAAGAACATAAATTTCATGACATTTAAAAACCTTAATAATAATATAATGTACCACGTCGACGATGTTAATCGATTCGTATATAATATGTAATATAATACATACTGTTATATTTATATATATATATATATACGTATCGTACTATTTAGTATTTTCTAATCACTTTTGCTAATTTAAATTACCCGCACTGTAGCTTGCATGTCATGCACCAAGATTACCAATAATAGGGTTTTAAACGTTTTCAAGTTAAATTTTACAACACCAAACCCTAATTAAAACCTTAAACGTTTATAAACCTCATATATTTTATATTATTCTGCAATCGAAATCACAAGTATTTATTTTCCACACGACGCTTATAAAAACTACAGACGCTTCGAATTTTCATATTTTCTGCTTCAGAAAATGGTTAATACTAGTGGTTTAGAATTATTCTCCCACCAACGACCAAAAAAACCCAAATTATTTTACTTATAATTAAGTATAATTATATTTGTGTTTCCAAGTCATTTAGATTTTTTTTACAAAATGATTTTGATCATTAAACGAGAGAACTATTCCACAAAATTATATTCGTACCAGTTAACGAGGTTTTTTTTAGTTTTAAAATAAAATAAAAATAATAAATGATCTCAAGAACAGCAAATCCCTAAATTCAAATTTTACAAGTGACTTATAAAATTATCATTATTGTTATTTTTATCGTCATTAACTACACGTTGCATGAGGTGTATTTCGGTTCTTCAGTTGCAAGTGGCGAGCACATTTAGATGTTAAAAAGTATAACCCTTAATTAGTGTGCCACCTTTTCGTTATCATATGACAAATGTATTACAATAATAAATTATTTTACAATTACTCTTTTTAATTTTTGTAAATAATTTTATTTTATATCGATAAAATTTCAAAAAATACTAACTATGACATTAAGTTTCGATGACCATTTCAGGAAAATTGTAAAATTAAATATTATGTAGCCATACAGGTTTACGACCGGTTATTGAGATTACGGATTATTACTGATATATCATATATCCCTGCAATGAGTAATGATGTTGTTTCAATAAAATTTTATATTATCAACATATAGAACTTGGCGGATAGCAATAATTGTATTATTGGCGCAGTTTCTTTGGCGGTCAGCAACACGGTTCGATGACGACGTGGTAAAATAAAAACGAAATATATAGGTAATATCTAATTACCTGTATCATATTATAATATAATCACCTATATGTGTATGGTATCAGTGGTTAAAATACCATTCGGCTGCAGAGATACTAGAATACAATAATTATCATATTATTATATTAAAAATGTGCAATTAAACCAAACATTTTAATTAGATTAATGTTTGCATTTAAACGACGGTAATACGGTATTGTCTAGGTGTTTCTGAACGAAAACATCGAATTCCTTTCGGCTACATGATTATTATTTGATTATTCGGTGTTGAAATACACTGGAAATCAAGTGGCACAACATAAGTATAGTACCTTCATTATTTTACGTATGATATTTTAGCCTATTGCACAATAATGATATATAATTATAAATAGGCCACTAGCCAGAAATCCCAAATCGGATTTGGGGTTCCTGGCTGACTGATTTGACTTCGTTTTTTTCAGAAAATTACTACCTATCCTGCAAGTATAATAGCAATTTGTCACTCAAAATTCTAAAACGTTTACATTCGTATTGTGTATCAACTGCTGCAAAAGGAGGCATGTACTGAAAATTTAATGGTATATCAAGAGAATAGAAATTATATTGCTTTAGGCCGACTGTGGATGTATTTTATCACGGAATACAAAAATAGATATTTTGCTGCATGTGCAAATGCAATAATAAATTATTATGTATTTTATTACTTGATTACATATTATTGTAAATTGCAGAGGATATTGCAAAATTTCATTGCTCTCATACCATCAATATTGTGGTATGATCACGTGCAGTGTTTGGCAGGAATATTCTATTTCGTTATGTCAGCAAACATGATAATAATACAGTAATATAAAGAGAACTGAAAAATCTCCGTCGCCCGTCAGTGTTCAAAGCCAGTGCGAAGTGTAGGCGTTATCGAATAACAATAGGCTGTGCTTAAAAGTCTATAATATTATGTAACTTTGATAAGACCGTGACGACCAAAGTGAATTGATTTTATACTTTCTGACAAGGAAACAAGGACCTATATCAAAAGTCTTTTTGACACATATATCTACATACATACAATTGGAATGGATTCAATATTACATTTTCACCGAAAATGGTTTTTGACGACTGGAAAGGAAATTGATTTGTTTCTATTGAAAGTCTTCTGACTAGCTTTTTATTATTTTGAAACACTTGAATGCCCATATTTTTTTGTTTGAAGAAGTATTTATAATAGTGCCTAGTTTTAAAGGGTGACAGCAGAATGTTAGAGAAAATACTTAATAAATAAATTTGAATTAATACAATTAAACATAGGTAATATAATGTATACATATACATTCTATAATTTTGTTGTAATTTATTTTTTTTAATTGAAGTTTAAATACATATCATATTGAAAATTCAACAAGACTGTTATAAAAGTGGTGTGTATAAAAATAGATTTAAAATAGTTTATATTGTACGGTTTCACTTTAATTGGTTTAAAACAAATTGCTTAACTTACCTGTAGTAATATTATGCTATAATAACAGTCCAAGTTATTGTAAGAATTGAAACGAAAATGTTGTTAGGGCCACAGTTAGTATGTGCATTATACTATAGTAGCTACCATAAACCCTGCAGACACTCAATTTAATAATTGTATGTACTTAGGTACGCCAAAAAACATCCGAACAGCAATTCGAAAGAAATTCTCGGTGTTAGAGCCACAGTTAGAACGTACCCCCGCCTTAAATCCTAATCCTCAATTTAATTTTATTTTCACTCGTTTAGTTTAGTGTAGTACCTATGTACTCTAAAACATCCGGGCAGCAAATATAATATAGCTACAATATATAAAGCGACAGATGACAACCGAATAATGTGTATCTTTACGTTCGTAACAATCCTACACATAATATGGTCTATGACGTGTCGTTTGATGTTTTTAAAAAAAAAATTATTATTTGCTTTAGGAGCTATACTTTCTTGTATACTAAAGACCCCTAGGGATGCCCGGGCAGACGTGAGTTATGACGGGTAACGTATGCTTGTGATAACATTTTTTTAATCTTATAATATTTGTAGGTAGTATACTTAAAATTTATTAATCTACATTGTTTGATACACATTTAATATTATTATAACATATTATTATATACGCAATATTCGTATGCACACAATAAATGTGTGCTCGTTGGTCTCTATATCATCGACCGATTTTCATAATATTGTAGATATACCTAATATTGGCAGACTTACGTAGTTGATTTGAAACCGACTACATGGCTATTTTTTTGTATTTAGGTTTTATTGTAATCATTTTTTTTTTACTAAGTAACAATATTATTTAGTTTATACCGTTGTCTGTCGCGGTGTGTTCATTGTTCGAGGAAAGGAAATTTCGGATTAATTTAGTATATTATTAACTATACATATTTTATGATTACGAGAAAGTTTCAACATTACAATATGCGATGACAATAATATTATTACCTATGTATATTAAATATTATTATAATATTATAATATATTATACGTGTACGGAAATATTCATTCAAAACAATGACTACCCTTCCGTTGTTATTATTATTATAATAATAATAAATAAGTCATATTGTGTAGTACCGCATATATTATATTAAAGTTGCGACTTTTGTCGAGAATACCCACTCTACGCGTATTAATATCATTATAGTACAATACGAGTATGCGACGCAAGACATGCCAAAATGGAATAAATTAATTCTTCCCGTTTGAACACAATTGCGCCTGACCGAGTATCGGATTATACATAATAATATTGTAACATAATATACAACTACTACTGTAGTTATTACCCGTATCAAATGAATCCAAAGTTCATAACGAGGTGATAAGTATAGTTGTAATTGTGTATATGAGTGGGCGATATGTATGAATGAAGTTATAATATTAGGGTTTTGCCGAAATTCGATTTTCGATTTCATTATCTCAGGTTACCCGAAGTGGTATATTACTGTACTTAGTAATAGGTACCTATACCACAGAAAAGCATTGTTATACTGTTTTATTATAATACCATTGAGTATACAACTCAATGGCAATGCGTATAATAAGACGTGTTATTAGCACACATTATTACTTTATCCGTTTTCGTTACCAACGCGACTACTCTGCGAAGTCACCGATCAAAATTAAACTTAAGTCGAAAATATTATATTTCACTGCCTATATAATGTTATAATATACATCATTATAATAAAAAATATAATATTTTGGGTAGCAAGTAATTGGTTGGCTGTTATTTAAATAAATTGTCAACTTTTCCAAAAACCCAATGTTTTGCAGAACACGCATCGGCAATTGTCAAAAACATAAATAAAAAAATAATATAATATTTCTAAAGGCGTTTTTAAAAACTTTTAAACGATGCAAAGCTACTTGCTAGTAATTTCAGAAAGAATTTACAGCATGTAAAAAAATAATAATAAGTAAATTTGCTATGTTAGATGTTAGATAGTAACTCGATGACTTGACGTCTGCAGGACGAAGTAATTGAATTCATTACTCCTAAGTTCTTAGTATTTGAACTAGTCCATGATATGCAATAATATTATATTACCTGCATGCAATTAAATGTTAGCAAGTATAATAAGTGACTATTGTCTACAACTTACCAGTACAACAATTTGGTGTTGTTAAGGTGAATAGGATTAGTGTATTAGGTATGATATACATATAGTATAATAATTTATATTTTACTATTTTATTATATTGCTTAAATTGATTAAGTCGGTTGTATAATATTGTTTTAGTTTTTACAGTTTATGAATGTAATATTTTAGTAAGTTGTAAAAAAAAAAAAATACATAAAA
>PVMI01064430.1:0-11872 GCA_008528875.1 Aulacorthum solani | reverse complement strand
TTTTTAATTTTAATATTTGGTTTTTTTTTTATTTTTTATTTTTTTTTATTTTTAATTTTTTTTATTTTTTAATTTTTATCATTTTTTTTGTTTGTTATTGTTGAAAATTGAAAACGGCAGGTTTTGTTTTGTATTTCTATACATCCTTTGATACTCCGACGGATCAATCGTGTCATATAAAAAATGTGTTTTATGCTCAATCGTTTTGCTGTAAAAAATGTGCACTTCGCAAGCCTGCAGCTAGGTGGAAAGCCACCTAAACGAACGTGTTTATTGGTCTTTTACCCCAAACAACCAAATGCACGATGGGCACGAACTATGCCCATTTAGATGGCATAACGAAATTATTGCACTTTTATAGTTTTTAATTCAAATTTAACTTTATTGAGGAAATCCGTTCGGATATGTGAAACAGCAAGTGAATGTGTTAAAACGGATTTAAAACGAAATAAAATATAAAAGACACGGTTTACAAGAGTGCGGAAGGAACTTCGACAATAATATTATATTAATCGTAAATCGGAAACAAATTATGTGCGGACTACGAGAGTGGCTGAGCCGGGAATCAATTAAAATGTTCGAATTCGATTAAAAGTTTCATGAAAAAGTTGGCGTCACGGCACACGCTCAACTTTGTCACATACCGCTTTATACTGATGTCCTCCCCTCTCACCCGGTCCACGAAGCAACATAACCGAGTGGAAAAGTCGTCGTCGGACATAAATATTTCACAAAGTCGCATAGTGTTCTGGTATGTATTAATGTAGGTACTACCCTACCACTGAATCGAATATAATACTTATTGAATTGGTATTTAACTATCGACCGGGTTTCCGGAAAACATGGTATTATTTCGGAGACGCAAAAAACTGGCCGAAACTATAATACCTACTGATTCAATATATTACAACTTTTCATTAATACTATTAATATTTATTTTATTACTGAAAATCGTTTCTACCATGTTTCCCGCCCTTGGGTACGCCAATGCTGCGGTGGATTGCAGATAATGCGTAATCATGAATGTTTAATTAACATGTTGAATGCAACGGTGTTTATGATATGCATGTGTAGGGACAAAAGTCGAAAAATTATTGAGTTAAGAATACCATTTTTACTGAAAGTTTTGACCAAATATACAGGTCTTATATTATATTCAATCATAATAACTGTTTTATTTTTTGTAATCAATGGCAACTTAAGAGTAAAAAATAAAATAATATTATCATTTAGTTTATTTTTTTGCATTTTTTTTAATAGTTTTTATATATTAACTACTAGAATTTGCTGTTAAAAAGTCTGTGGTTGATTTCATAACTTTAACAGTATGATTTTAAATCGCATTAGTACAATAATTTTTATTATAATTATTTCTCATAATTTATCGTATTTACGTTTTCGGATAATTAAAGGTTGTAAAAATGTTATGTTTAATATTACTGTATTTCAAATGTTACCAATAGTAATGAGGTTTAACGTCATCAAACATTTTATGAACATTCAAAATAGATAAATAGATCATTTGTACCTAAATATAATTTTTAATAGTTTCTATTCTTATGGCTCTTAAAGAATCAGGTTTTAAAAAAATTTTCTATTTGAATTGCACCCGAGTTCAAGCTAGTAGAAAACTGTTAGATATTTTGACAAGGTGAAAAATAATTGATAGTTAATTATCTATCTTTGCAATAAATTCTTACTAGAAATCATGGATATTTTTGCAATTGTTGTACTGTCACTAAAAACAAGAACCGTCATCATTGACCAAAAGTTTTTAAAACTGTATGAGAAACCTGACAGTTGAGAGATAAAAAGTATACATGAGAAAATCGTTATTACTTAAAGAAGTCATATAATAGAAAATGAATACAACAATATTCGTAATATTACTTAGTAATGTTATCATAGTGTAATGAATTTTAATTTTATAGTCAAAGAATGATAGTTTTAATTGGAGTTTTGCATTTTAATAATTTAACACATGAACCGCTGGAATATTTTTCAGCGTTATTCCAAATTTGTGTTAACTATTGTATTTGAAAAAATATTTCAAAACGCAAAAAAAAATTCAAAAACATGTTTTTTACATAAAAAAAAAATTGTAATTATTCATTCTTTTTTTAGTGCATTATTTTAGCGCCATGGAAAAGTTAATGATATAAAACCAAATCTGTCGGTTTTCACAAACGTATACAATTTGAGAATTACAGATGACCGGCGTCGGTAATTATGGCAGTCAACGTGTTTTTGACGGTATTTATCATTAAATGGTCGTACGTTCATTGTTTATATCTTTATATCTCAAATAGGTCAGAATAGTTTTAGATTTTCATTAACTGATTTCGCTTAGATTTTTATACACATCGTTTTCCGCGATAAAAAGTTTTTCTACGACGTCTTAAACCGTCGTAATAAAATCACTAAGATCACTTTTAAGTTTTGTTTCTAAATTTAAATTTCTTTATTTCTATTTCCCTACATTTTTGAGTCACCAACACATTTTTTTTTCAAAACCTTTTGTCGCAATAAGAATCGTTCGGGATGTCGACATCCCGGTCTCCTGTAGACGAAGAAAAACGGAAATTGCATCGTAATATTGTTATTATTCTGTTGAATAATAAATAATAATAATTCTATTGCAAACGACACACACATTGTCTACACACGCACACAGCCGTGCCATTTATAGATTCGTTCGAAACCACAAACCATATATACTTCCGTCGTGTGATGTCCAAAATACGATCCACTACTGCAATGTCACAAAATAGAAAATAGTTTTTTTTCAAATATAAAAAAAATATGATAGGCGATGTGCGGGATAAAACAATTTTCTTCTTTTCGATGTTATATTATTATTATATCAAATCTGTAACGTTCGCTGTTTGATAATACTATCGAGACACGATCGCGAAACGCATTTTCGTTTCACCGTTTTTGCCCATATATATATGTACCTACTGCACCGGAGAAAAGGTTGCGATTTAACGTATGACGAAAAGATTGATCAAAGTGGTTATAAGAAAAATACAAACGTGACGTGAGGCTTAAAGGTCTTAAGGTCTTCCTTCAGCAAATAACGTCCGTCGACGTCATAATAAGCTTTAGTCCTTATTTTTTATCTTGAATCCGTCAGTGTGCTGTTTTTTATTTTTATTTTAATGAGATTTTTCGAGTTTGGAGTAACATGTAATATATTATTATAATCAACTACTAAGGAATGTTGAAAAAACCAAAAATAAACCGATGAAGTAGCTTTGCTGTATAGCTGTTTTCGAGTGGACCTCCCTCACTGAGTACGACTCTGTAAAGGGGTGTATTAAATTTGAATTCGAAAATATTCATAACTCATTGCATGGTACGAATAATTACACGGAGCCGAGACGCTTGTCAGTCTCTATTTCCGAAGAGATTTTATAATTTATTTATATATTACTATTTTAGTAACACGGTTGGTTAAACTAATTTTTTCCAAAAACATCTCATTTATAATTATATTATAATATTATTCCATGTTATACTGTATCATATTATTATTGTTGTTGTAAACTATTAAGTTATATATATATAGCCAAGAAACAGTATTTTAAAAATGTAAACTTTCTGAAGTTGAAATGATTAACTTAACTTAACCTCTAAAAGTCTTCAGAAAATAATAATATACGTAATGGCGAAAATCCCAAAGTCCCCATGAGATAAATATTATTTGAATTGAAACATGACAATTAAAATCGGAATCAGGCAGATACTAAAAATGAAGACACTCACACACACACACACACACACACACACACACATGATAAGTTACTTATCAAAATATATTTTAATTGTATTCACTTGTATACTTTTGTATGTATCGTAAAAAAAATACCAAGGGGGGGGGGAGGAGTTTAAGAGTGGTGAACTTTTGTGGTGCATTAATGATAACTACAATATAGTGCTATAGTACTAATATCGCCTGTTTCGGAAATTTTTTTAATTTCGGAGAACCACAACACACTACAAATGACCATTTTTTGTTTCATTGTTTATCTCTGTGATAACTTTTAAAACAGCAGCGTAGTGGTGACACGTCACTGGCACACTGGTAATCGTCGCAAATAATGGTAAAATAAAATCAATAACTTCACAAAAAGAGACAATGGTCGTCTCTACACTTTAAGTAACGTAATTAATTTGATTTACTATAGTTATCAATAAATCGTAATCATTAAATTTGTTTCGACTAATGTGATCTTCAATAGACTACGCTTACAAGCAGGGTTACTCAAATGATTGTGTACTGTATTATAGTGTTGTTACTATTCAAACATTTAATAAACATTGTATACGTTGCTATATGTTGTTCGACTGTGTTAGTCTATATGAACGCAACCCGCAGGTCATAAGTTTCTAACACCTGTAAAGTATAGCTTAGAAAACTTTTTTCTATCGATTCAACGACCTGGCTCTCGAGACCGGTTCGTATTCAGCGGGAATAGCTAACCAACTATTCCTCAATTAGACAGAATTAGGTATAAATATCGACAGTCACTTGGCGTAAATAGACGAGATAGGTATGTGTGTGTTGAAATATTTACACACTGAAAATACTGTATCATAATATTATAATCGTATTTATATTTGAACTTTATATTTCAATTTTTATATATTATATTCATATTTTATAGTACTCAATCTAATACCAAATTATTTTTTTAAATTATAAAAAATAAATGTATATTTTAAAACTTTCCGTGAGCCACCAAACATACGATTGTGATTCACTTTTGGTTTGCAGTTTGGGAATATCTGACTAATAAATAATAACGATCGTATAATTCTTTCAATGTTGAATAATTGTGAATCGCAGATAAATTATACATTATTATACGCTGGGAAGTTGTTACTCGTGATTTCATTTTACTAACAGTTTAACGTTTTTCTCATTCAAAAACGTAATTTGACGTAATATAATATAACGAATATTAAAGGTAAAATTTAAAACAAAGTATTCACTATATATATAGACAAATATTATGCAAAATATGAAAAATGAAATTGGTGTTATTTCAACAAGAATAATTTAAACCTAGCATATTTCTCATCAGTATTCACAATGCTCATCCTAACGAATGCATATAATTAAATAAATAACATTCCTCACTAATAAGTATAATAATTTCGTAATTTATAATAGTAAACTCATGATTACACGGCGTCCTGGATAGGCTATTTAGATACAACCAGGTCGTGGTTAAATAATATTATTCTCCCGTTGCCTCATAGTATTATTATACTAGAATAGTAATATTATTCTTTATAATACATTGTGTGAATAATTTTCAGCTATAATATTATCTTTAATGTGGATAAAATATAATTATATACTCAATTATTTAAACCCAAAAAGGTCACATTTCTCAATTTCTGGTCTGAATACCATCGTTATAATATTATAATACAAAACTGCAAGTTACTGTGACTTTTAACAATCAGCTACTAACAAATCGTGAGCACGTTCATGTTAAAATTGAGTTATTGCAATTTGTATTGTCCTTTCACCTGGACGAAATTGTCGTGTTCAGATAGATAAGTACATTTTTTCTAGAAAAACTGAAGCCAATTTTCTACTTTTATAGAAATAAAGATAATGACTATGGGCAAATAATTTTTGTTTAGTTTTAATTTTCCGATTTATGAGCTCTCAAAAACTGATCTATAAACAGCAGTGCTAATATATATTATCGTTTTAAAACAATAATAATCGAGTAAAACTGAAAGCAACACATTTTTGTGGTCGAATCTCTTTGTGGGTGTGTGAATTAGCCGGTGGTACGCACGTGTTACGAAATATTGTTTGGTTCCCATGCAAATACAAAATACTGCGAAGTTTTCGCATTCCAAAAGCCAGCAAAGAGAAATCCTACGGGGGGAAAACAATCACCAGAAAATAATATTTATTGTCTAGTGGATTACGTAATTCTTTCTCAAAAAAAAGAATGAATGGCACTAGGCTCGCTTTAAAACGTTTTCTGTGAACGGATCTCGGAGTCAAAGAAAAACAAAACGATTTAGTGAAACGGAGTAGGATTTGATGCAGTGAAAAGTTTCTATGAATAAACGACAACTACAGCGCTCGTAACACTAGGAAGTGCGTGTAGCTAGGCGGCGGGTGGGTTGAATTTCACAGAAAGACTTCGACGATATACAGACCGCATATAATGCAAAATAATAGAAGGTGTTACAAGCTGGTATAGGACTCCATACTATATACATACTCAAAATGTATTAAACATTGATATTTGTCAAACAATTCAACGAAAAGTATTTAAATACAAATATAACTACTTTTAAAAAATATTTTAAATATTATTTAGTATAGTTTAAAATCGAACAGAGTTATTTTTCAGGATAGAAATTTGTCTGGACAAGAATTTTTTGGTAGTAAATATATTGGTACGATGGTTAAAATATATTACTCAGTATATTTTAATTTCTTTCGACTATATACCGACCAACTATAATGCAAACTAATAGCGAAAACCTCACAATAATGTACAACCAGGTTGAGTTAACTACACCTACACAATTTTTTTTTCTTAAAATTATATAATATGAAGCATTATGCAAAAAGTTGATTTATATAATTGTGTTACAAGTTGGTGTATTACTTCGTACTACATACATTGGTACTCAAAATGTATTAAACGTTTGTCAAACAGTTTAACAAAAACGTACTTAAATACAAATATTACTACTCTAAAAAAATATTTAAAATACTTAGCTCAAGTATAGTTTGAAAACTAACAGTGTTTTTTTTCAGGATCGAAATTTGTCTGGAGAAGAATTTTTTTGTAATAAATATATTGGTAAGATATATTATTTTAAAATTCACTGCAGAAAAAATGATATTAAAATGGTATACTTGAATTTTGTTCGATCATATACCGACCGCCTACAATGCAAATTATAATAGCGAAAACCTCATAATAATGCACAGCCTAGTTGAGAAGTTAAGTACAACTAGAACATTTTTTCTTAAAATTGTATAATATGAAATATAATGAAAAATAGTGATTTGTTGAATTATGTCAGAAACTTATATAGGACCTCATCTTAAGTACCTACTCAATATGTATAAGAAATATGTAGGTTATATGTTAAATATTTTAACGAACAAGTATTTAAATACAAATATAAACAATTGAATATTAAAGTAGTGAAATATCGAAGAGAGTTATTTAAGACACCAATTCGTCTAGAAGAGGATTTTTGATATTAAATGTTTTAGTACAATTATTTTTTGAAAATTGAATTACATTATTTTGTATTACTTGGACTTTTTTTGTATTTTTTTCAACATAAAAACACAAAATAAATATTTCCAATATGTTTCGTATTTTTTACTAAACATTTTCATTGACATGCTTGGGAATCTGGATTTTATTTTTATTTTATGGAAAATAATATTGATGGATTACACATCGATGAATTTCAAATTTATTTATAAATACATTTTTTTTTAAAATTTATGTATTTTTTATTTATTTCACCTTATTTGCAGTTGCGGAAAGCTATCAAGAATTTTTCACGTTCAAAAAACTAGAATTGATTTTTTAAATTTTTTATACCTCTGTTTAATGTACAAAAAAACGGAATTAAATCATTATTAATTTTTACTTTTTAGTTGATGATCGCTGATTGCGGAATATTATTGATCCTCGGCCGGCACTCCAATTTTCGATTTCAAAAATTTAAAACAAATTTATCACCATCTCCGAAAATATTGAAAAGTGCACATTTCTCGAGCGGGCCTGTAGCCGGTCATGGTATTTTATTCTCGTTTTAAATCTGAAGGGGCTGCGATTAATCATCGCGTTCGAAAAATGAATTCGAGCAGAGTTCATCGGTTCGGCGAAGAAGGCGTATTATAGTGCTGCGAATTTTGTGCCGAAACGTCGAGTTTATGACCGATATGATCGATATGACCCATATACAAGGTCCGAACACGGGTTTGGACAATATTAAGTTCAAAAACATTTATTTGTGAGTACATTTTTGGGCAGAATTTCAATAGTTTGAACGTGAGCAGTAACTGAAAGATGAAAAATATTAAAAAGATGAAAAATCGATAGAATCATATTTTATTCTGCTACCTAAAAAAAAGGGACGATCATTGTGGTTTTGACTCCCGTGAAACATGTAAACCGAAATGCGATTATATATACTTACTAGCTCAATCACAGACCACTTAGAGCTATAGTAGTATATTTTTATTTATTTTTTTTTGTGGTCAAGTTTTAGATTTTCTGAAACTTGCAGGTTTCATATGAAAATAGGTAATACATGAATAAACATGTGTTCGCTTTAATGACATATTTTCGATATTCATTACGACGATATGAATTAATCTTTAAAATTATAGGTTTCTGTACATACCGACATATCCGGGAGTTCCACAAGCAGTCGCCATCACGCCAGAATCTTCTATCTTGGACAATCCAAAATCACTTATCATGATTTTGCTGTCATCGTCTGTGCTGTAATACAATAAGTTTTCGGGCTGTAAACAAAAAAAAACGGTTATATTATTATTGTTGATGGTCTTCAGCTGCAGCAGAAAATATAATTAATAACCGCTATGTAGGTGAAACATTTTCGGACGGACGGCTGTAAGCTTACTGTTAAAAATGAACAATTTATCACTCGTTAATTCGTTTTATTTATAATTACAGTCTAGCCGAATCGAACGTAGACATATTAATATTTTAAGATAAATTATTTTATCAAACAATATAATAGGCAATCTGAACGCAGCTGATTTTCGCGTACTTGCAATTACAGAATAGAAATTTTTAATTATATTATATTAAAATATTTTCCTATTATGTATCAACTAATATCATGAACCTGTCTGATTAATAATTATTCTGATTAACGTCTAACGGAATAGGCATATTATACTCTTTAGAACTACAGGTTTTAATTTGTGTTCATAATCAATATTCGAAAACTCAATTAATCCGTCTAGGGTTTGCTAATTTAAAAAATCTTTGAAATCCCTTTTTTTTTCGTTCACTAAATAATACATTTTAGTGGTTTAGTAACAGGCAGTATTTTAGCCAAAAGTAGGTTTTTAATTAAGTTTCTCAAAAGAATACCAACAAACGGAGAATTTTCCTCGGAAAAGTGGAAAAAAAGGAAATAAATTAGGTTTGAATTAAATTAGAGTTAACGGAGTCGATCAGTTTTTAATCTTTCAAACAGAATAAATAAAAAAGTACCTAATAAGACATTATACGTGATATTAAAACAACGACAACTAAAGATCAAATTAATTATGGCAGTGTAAATATTTAAAAAAGGTATTCGGAGAAGATTGATGTCAAAGAGTGTTTGCTCTATATATACCTACTATGACATTTAATTATAAAATGTCGGAGATTCATAAAACACATTATACGAAATATTGGCGTTGGAAAAAATAAAAAGCGCAAAATCTTTCCAACTTTCTAATTTTTTAAATTACCATCTACAAATTTGAAGAGTCATTCCAGCGATGAAAAAGAGACGATTGTGGCCCTTCAAATGGGTCTTATGTCATAAACATTCGTTCAAATATTGTACTGATATTAAATGGCCATCGGCTGCACTAAAACGCAACACGAATCAGTGTAAGTCTTTGTAATAAATGAATTTACGGTTGAATAGTTTTTTTTTTTTTTTTTAACGAATTTGTATTCAGTCGACGTAATCAGAGGTCAGGTTCACCTGTTTCGGAACAGGGGAAATATGACGGGACCCATGCATGTCGACATGTGTCTCATATCGTAATTTGATTGGTTGTTGGAATCGTGGTATCTTTCAATAACTACGATATATCGGGAAACATCCAGAGTCGGAGCGAGCTCCACTTGTTGGCACGACACGACCCGACAGACAATGTGTCTGTCAACCGGGGTGAAGACCATCGTCGATTTAGCCGGTGTCTTAGTTGTGTTCCACTGTCGATTCAACAGTGAACGACTTCCTCTGACATAAATTCAGTTTAGTGGTGAGTAGATATTGGAAGGTGACCTTCACTATAACCAGCTGCATCGTATAACGATGTATCTTTCTTATCATATTTTTATAACATTTTAATCGTTATTCATTTCATTAATTATTTTGCTTTATCCACGGAGAACAAAGACGTTTCCGATTTTAAGGTTGTTGCAGCTATTTGTAATGCATTATTGTTATGCCTTTGTACACCGTCTCATTGTTTTAAATCCGTTTAATTTTAGTCTGTTCTTTGACTAACCTTCAGTTTTATAAACCCACTTTGAACAACCCACCCTGCCAATAGGGATCTAGGCGATGGCTTCAAACGATTTGAATTTAATATATGAATTATATGAAAAATATTTTAAGCTTGTAATTTAAAATTTCTTTAAAATTATATTTATTTAATACATTAAAAACAATGGTTAGACGACCAGTTTTGGACGTATTCTAAACCGGATTTACGTAATAAGTAATTATTTCCGTAATTGATAATAGTTCAGAACACAGCACGCTCATACTTGTTTTTGAAAATGCACCGAATTGTTGTTATTTTATTTCAAAACAGTTTTCAATTTCGTTTTATTGTTGTGTACAAAATAGGAGCAGAAAAGTAAATAATGCGATAAAATTAAAATGTTTTATTCAGTAAAATTTAATTAAAGTTGGGTAGTTAAACTATGCGGGACGTCACTCTGGGTTTTCTTTCCGGGAGTACGAGTAGAGCCCTCGTAGGCTCGATATATTAACATTTCAATGGGCAGATTTCCAAAAAAGAAAACAATTATTTTTCATCACCGCTGTATTGGCGCTTATCCCAGAACTTATCTATACAGCTATTATAATTAGGGCAAGGATTTCAATTGCATAGTTCATTAACTTTCGGGTGCTCCAGGACAATGAATTCCAAGTACATAATTCGTTTTGCGTGTACTTCAAAGGTGACACCTTAATTTTGCGCATCTTTCGCTGTTTTTGTATTTTTTTAAAAAATCATTTCTAGTTAATTTTACTAATTTCGAATGCATATTATTAATCCATTTTATGGCGACTCTTATAGGGTGAATTAAGAAATTCAAAATATTTAACCCATTAATATTTATTTCATAATATTTGCTTTAAATAGTTCTTTTAGTATTCGACTAATTATATAACGGATAGATTTGTGACTGAATGTGATAACACCCTATCTACAGCGATTTCCGAATCTGTTGTCTTACCGAGTGTTACTAAAACAGATTACAACTAATTGAAAAGTCAGTTGATGTCGCATCGGAATCACACTGAGTAGCTCTATTAGCTGTTTATTTATTGCGCGTTCCCTAAGTTCGGTATTTTGTTTTTGTGTTATCGGTGTAGTTTAGTTAACATAAAGAAGTGTTGGAAATGACGAAAGTTAAACCATTGTTTTCCGTAACCGTCGAATAAATGTGAGTCATTTTTTAACGGCATTATTTCGTTAAAAATTTATTTTTGGTTATTTTTTAAAATATTTTTTTCCATAGTTTTAAGGGCATTTCTTTCCAGGCCTTACTTATAACCATTTATTATTCCTATAATCACCTAGGACGGTAATATTGACTCACCAAGTGCTGACTGTATATTATGTGGCCATGACAGCAAGAAGAATGTAATCATTTTTGTATTTTTCCACCATAATATTATATTTACAATGATTAATGGCCACACTGTGAAAACTATTTTGCGATACAGACAATTTTATATTGATTTATCTATGTATAGATAAAATAAAATAATACATTTTAATTTTATTTAAATAAGTTAAAAATAATATCACCCTTATAATACAGATAATATGGACTATGGTAAGTAAAATCAATTTTTT
>PVMI01064396.1:0-15560 GCA_008528875.1 Aulacorthum solani | reverse complement strand
TATTATGTCGCTTATTTCACCATAATTAATGAGTAGAAAATCAGTATATTGTGTATTTTATACATGTTATAAAATATATACTATTTATTGCATTAAAAATACGACAATGAACACAAAACATTATAGACTAAAATTTAAATACATATTTAATTAAGTGAATAGTTATTTAATCCAAAGAGTTGATCAGTGATCGTTGAATAGTTTTACGATTGAAAATCTGTCCAAAGATTTATTAAATTTAAAAAAATACAGAGAATAACGCACCGCTCATATTATTTCTTATTGTTTAATTCAAATTAGTATATTATGTAATACCAATTAGTTTGCTTAATCTATTTTTTCAACTAAAGGTGAGGTATTGTGTCTTTTGCGATATTTCAGTTTATAAGCGATTTATGAGCAATTTACACTATATTATATATGCAACACTTGCTAAAAAATTGAGCTATCGCAAAAAACCCACATAAAAATACAGATAATGTTCTTAACATCGAATTTTATTATAGGTCAATTCAATCTAATTTTCAAATTAAAGGAGGTAAACGTGATCAAAGTAGATTTGCTATGTTACACAGTGTGAGACGGAGGTCGTCTTAAGAGGATGTCAGAGCACTGTTCGCTTTCTCTCTCTAGCTTACGCACAACATAGGCAAAACGCATTTAGCAGAATCACTTTATTTTATGTTTTTGAGTAAAATCACCCATTACAAAAACGATAGAGAAAACAATTTTTGAAGGTATGACAAATTGATTTGTCCAAATATTTTTTCAAAACAATTTAAACGTCATTTAAATTTACAAAAATGTTTTTTTTTTGTATTTTTAAAGTTGAATACTAAGTCAAATAGTAATAAAAAATATAACCAATATGTCCACTCTCAAACACATTATCCTTTATAATTTTTGTTACAGGCAATTTTACTCTGAGATTACTGAAAAATTATAAAAAAAAAACAATTTTAGGTGAAAGCTCGGTAAAAGCGTTTTATCTATGTTGCGTGTGGGTCTGAGGGAGAAAACAAATATTGCTCTGACATTCTCTTAATGATCAAAAGCAAAACTGTATTATTTTATAGATACTCATATAATATATAGCTTCTTTACTATATCAACAATTGTTACAACTAGTAAACTGTAATTTACAACATTTACTATAATTCTTTGACAAACGTTATGAAAGTATCTAACAATAATATATACATATATATTTATCTAATCTATATAGTAGCCATCTCAGTGGCCCAGACAAATTCTGTATTTCACTTTTTATTCTTCGACGCCGTTATATAGCAAATTTAACTAAGTTATACTGACTTAGGTTATAATAATTTCAGACTACAGGGTTGCACGAACAAATATTTCTATAGAATAATTTTAAAATATAAACATTGAGATGATTACATATTATGAGTTGAATGACCCGGAAACTAAATCCCTGTTTTGTTTAACCTTGATTTAGGAATGTTAAAAATCTAAATAAGAGGAACTTGTCTCGATGTACTAGATTTTGGAACATCCGTTGAGTTTCAGCCAAAACCAAAAATATCCTTAAATTTCAAGAGCTAAAGAACAGGAAAGAGTAGGGTCTGGGCATCGGTCCAAAATAAAATAATTGTTTTTGTTTACTTTACTGTATTCTTCAAACATCTGTAATACATCATTGATATTTTACAGCAGTAATATTATTATGTCATTCATTTTTTAATATTATTCAATTATTAATGAAACATTTGTATAGAGTAACAAATAAAGTAGGGAAATGTTTTTCCTATATTTTAAGGACTAATTTTTAAGACTACAAGAAGTCAATTATAACTAGCTAGTAAAAATAGTTATTAAAATGAGGCAATGGCGTAGGGTGACTAAAGAGGCTCCGAATCTCCCCGAAAATTCAGGGAAATTTAAAAATGCTTACAGTATTTTGTGAACATAAGACGTAACCATGTATAAAAATGTGTTATTATTGTATAGGTTGCTGCAAAAATCTAACATATCCAGGGCATAAGCATACCAATATTACGAGTGATAATTAGATAAATAATAATTATATTCATGAGCGATATATAATAATCTCATATTTTATAACAAATTATAGAAAAATTGCCACCTCTAACAAAAAAAAAAAAAGAAATTTAGACTATGCGACTGAAATAAGGACACATTATAAGAGGATCAGTGGCGGACAGTTTTTAAGGAGTTCGAAATAGGCATGGATGCATGCGGGTTTTGTAAATGAGTGCGTAGTAAGTAATCATTAGTGTGTGTGACTACGAGTATGTAAAAGAAATAGTTGGTACAAGTACAAGTCACCGCTCATTTGTATGTACTTTTTGTTCATCCTATCGATTGGCCTACAGACTTAATAAAGAGATAATATTTAAGAAAACTGATCTCAATTAGCAATAATATCCACTTGAAATTGGTCAGTCCACATTTTAAAATTTCTGATTTAAATTCCCAATAACCAACGTTTGAAAATTCCGAAATTTCAAAATATTTAAACTTGTTAGGTTAGGTCAGGAGTGAAATTGGAAAGAGCAGATTTCAAGTAAACATAATAACGAATTCAAATCAGTTTTATAAAATTATTATCGCATTAGTAGGTCGATCAGTATGATGGACAAAAGATTGGTATGTTTTTGATAAAATAACTGTCTCCGACAGATCACCTTAATGTACATGCTAGGTAAACCACACGGACTGCAGGAGTTAGTATAGCTGTATTATAATATCGATAAAAACATCACCCAATAAATATCCAGCAAATCTAGTCAAGACTAATTTTTTGGTTAGTTCCTTAAATGAAGTTAGTACCCAAACTAAGTAAAAATTAGTTTTTAATTAAATTAAATTCAAAGGTCTCTGGCCATTTCTGATAAGTACGAGTATTTGTAGCTCGAGGTAAATAATGTTCTATAGCAGTTTTTTACATAATTCTAAGTGATCGTAAAAAAAACGATTAAATAATAATAACAAAAATGTTTTGATGTATTTAAAAAGGTTCAAAAAACGTAGTAAAATATTGATTTTGATTATACTTACGTTTTATGGTATATGCAAAGACACGGAAGCCTAGCTATGGTATCACCTTGTATCAGTTCTTCCAAACAAATGACACATTCACCTTTATCATCTTTTAAAACGTCTTCTGCAAAATAACATAACAATAATTATATAATTTAACAGACTGCAAACAGTATCATAAAAAAGGTTAAGCAACGTATAAATTATATTTAATTACTATAAAATTATCAATAGATATTTACTGTGTATTTGATAATATTTCATTTTAAGAATAACTGTTTAAACTAATACACATTTTATAACTTACCGTTGTAAATCAGTCTAGGTTTGGTCAGGCACATAACTAGATGTACTTCTATCTCGTCTGGTAAAACAAACTTTGAACATACTGGACACTTAATTCCTAAACAAACAACCGATAGATTATATATACGATAAAAAATGCATTTATGTAATTATAATAATTTACATATTATTGCATAATTTAAGTATAAAATATTTCATTAATCGTAACACAAGATCAATACATTATGTTTGTACAATAGATAAATAACTTTATTAGTGTTAAGATTTATATAAAATATTATAGTTAAATTAGATGGGACAAGATAATTTTGAGGGAAACTCAATTAAAGAACACATGTTTATAGGAAGTTTTAGAAATAGTCAGTCGTCTTAAAAATAAATGACAAGTATTTTTTTTTTTTGAATTGTCACCTAGCTATGTAATATATATAATAGATATTAGGTAACTATTAATAATGTGTTTTAATTACTTTACAAAAGGACTAATCAAATGTTTTGTAATAATTTCTAAACATTAATTTCATAATGGTAGTAAGATTATTATAAAACCATTTTTGTAAGACACTAAACACAAAACATAATTTTTTAAAACAATTTTAATCCAGTAGTACTTGATGACACAGCCCTTTAAATGTATCTTATACCAGTAATGCCCACAATTCATATTTAACATTAAATTATTCCAATTATTATACCAATAATTTACAGTAATTTACAATGATTCCTTGAACATTTCCTAAAAGTTTATGATTTAAGAATCAAATAAACAATTTCTTTTATTGAACTGATGTACATAAAAATATTTCTTTAAAAACAATATTTTAATATATTTGGATAATTATTTAAATTATCTTGTAAATAAAATTTTAATTTTTTTTTAATTTTCTTAAGTATTATGATGTTTAATGACTTCTATACACACACTATAATTTATTATTGTATAATAATTGAAATGAATAAAAATCGTTGTTTAAAATTATAATGCGTAAATACTAAACCCATACAAATATTGATTATTTTGTGTAATTTTATGAAAATTAACTAGGAAAAAGTAGGTTCTAAAAATATACTTCAGTTTAAATTTCAAAAAATAATTTATGCGTGTAAATGTATACAACGCAAATCAAACATTATTTTCAAACAAATATACATAAAAATGAGTTTTATAATACTACGACACATGGCGAACTAATAAATAAGATCATAAATATGTATGAATATAGCAATATATTATAATGTCTGAGAAACTTCTCGGTGACCTATGTAAAATATAACATGTATATTATGTATCTATAATCGAACGACACCGAATTTTTTTTATTTAGTTTTAAGATAAATGCATAATAAAAATTAAAATTAAAAAAATGATTAATATTAAAAATATATATTCTATATAGCAAATATGAAAACAGACATTTAATTGATCATTAACTCAAAATATTACATTAAAATATATTATATCTTGTCTTAGAACCGTCATATCTAATCAAAAACCGTCATAATAATAAACAAACTTAAAATTATTTAATTACAAATGTATTAATTGGTTGAATGGGGGATACAACAATTGTAAATACAAAAAATACCAAAATATAGCAATATATTTGATTTTAGGGACAAGTCTCGATAAAGCTACAACCTAAAGTTCAGAATGTGTACGAAGAGCGCGTGTCACTAATCAGTAATCACAATATAGATTAACATGCATACTTTATTACTTTATGAGCCTAGTTACTGTAATATAGTATCGCCAATACTACTCTTGGAGGACAAGGGGAAAAGACGATTCTGAGTAGGTATATTATAAACAACAAAGAAATCATATTTTGACTAGCGTATTGCCAACTAGACGTCCTTGTTTCCCCTGTGCCAGTGAGTAGTAATCATTCTTGAACATATAATAGCTTATCGATTCGCCTTTCAAGGCCTCGGCAACTAATAAAAATTAATTCGATATCGCTAAATAGGAAATATATAGGTACATGTACCTACATACAATCATATAATAATAACAACAACATAGTGACGTTTTCAACAGTATAATAACGTTGAAAAATTATTATGGGCGAAAATATGAAATTATAATTGTTCAAAGTGCACAACAAACCACCCGAATGGCGATGTACTTATTTACATTAGAAAATAATATAACTTCGAAAATGCAATACCACCTGTACCTATCACACGAACACGTAAACACTACATAAAATGTATTATTGACTATACAATAATATAGGCTATACACGTGTTGCCCATTATCACAGTACGTGTGAAAAGATATTAAAGAGTAGAAAGCTATACAATTGTTCGACAAAATTATAACAATAATAATAATTATTTTAAGTTTGTGATTAATTACTGACAAAAATTATAGCTCGCCTTCACTTAACAGTAACATAGAGATAATAATAACATTAAGTCAAAACAGACATTTTAGGCTATAACTTGGATTGAATCACATTTATCACACTTCAACAAGCATTACATAGAGAACAATAGTTTGCAATTCGTTTCATATTCCAGAAGAATTGCACATTTTAACATAAACATCTGACACGTAGATTGTCTTATTTTAATGGCAAATAAACACACGCTACATAATTAAAAAAAATAATCAGTTATTATCTAGCATATTATCAAAAATTACATTACGTGACTTATTTTAATAATGTATAAAATAATGTTTAAATACATAATAATGTATTATATATACAATGTTCGATAGGTATAACCTATATAATTACTATATTAAGCTTACAAATAATAACTTAGCCCATGTACACTTTTAAAATATAATATAGTACATTATAACATGTTAGGTATATTAAATTGGATTCAAAGCTATTTTGTATTTAATTTAATACTTTTGTTTGAAATCATTTTTTTTCTTACAATTACTACTACATAGTAGATTTAATTTTTTAGTTATTTTAATAATTTAAATTTAAATTTTCAATTTCAAATGGAAATTTAAAGAAAAATTACTATACCTATATTCAAAAAATAACAAAATAATTCACGAAATTTAATAACTGTTTTGTTAAAACTTAAAAGTTTTCAAATTATTATATCTAACTAACGCCAAATACACTAAACAATTTAATTAAAAATAATGTTAAAAATATTATTGCAAGTACTAAAAATACATAGCATTGTACAAGTAAAACTTGTAAGAATACGAAGGTTTTTCGTTAAATTATAACTTTTTATCCTCTTATTTTTTTTTGTGAACTCGCACACAAAAAATGTTGTAAAGTCGATCATAATTTAAAGAACAATCCAATTATTAAATACCAATATTATAATTTGTATAGGTATAACTGACTACCTACTAAATTTAATTTAGTTTAAACCTTCATTACAAGTGTTGAAAGTAATAACTGGTTCAAGGTTCGTTTGTTCAATTTAGTTTATAAATTAATATGATAAAAAAAAATGAAAATTTTTGAATATCACTTAGTATTTTAACTAATTTACGCAGCTAAAATAATGTTCAAAAGCCAAAATATAAATGCTGGTTATATTATCAAGTATTGATAGCATGTAAAATAGTTTTGTTAGTAAACAATAAGTTTTTCTTCAATTAAAAACATCTATAATATAAATATTACTATCAATAATATTTAACTATAAAAGAATAAAGAAAAAGTGTAATATTGTAGGCTACACGATTATTTTCTAACATCAACTTTTACCAGCACTTTTACACTATTAATAAATAGTATGCTATTTTTCTCTCTACTATATTACATTATATATACATATGTATACATATATATTGCGTGTATGTACGTGTTTGATGTGAGTTATTTTTTAATGATAATTAATACTATTAAGTTAGTTTTATTAATTTCGGTAATATTTTGTTTTAAAGATTAAAATAAACATGGAACGAATAAAAATAAAATTATTTTTCATTAGACTAATACTGTATCAATGGGTATACTGCAATGTTAAGATGATGTATGTGTTGTTTCGTCTTATAAAAACACATAACATTCCAATACTTATGGTTCAGCATATCCAAGCATATGATGTGTATCTTACCCATGCATCTAGTTATACATTTTTAAATACTTATAACTCATTTTAAAAGTAAAATATAAAAAAAAAGCTCAACGCGATTCACTAGATAATATTCTTATTTCTAAATTTGATGATAGGTTAATTGGCTACAATATTAATTATAACAGAGTTAAATTGATTATCCAGAACGTACAGTTCGCGATAGTAGTATAGAGTTTGTAAGACGGAGACAATATATGCAGATTGCGGGTGTGGCGTCTTCTTAAGTATTCGCATTTCAGTGTTTATCGTCTATAATTATCCGGCAATCACACACACTTTTAAAACACGCAAAAAATGTATAATTAAGCTTTTACAATACCTAGTACCTAACATACAATATTTTATATCACTATAAATTAGCTCCAAGATTTAAAAAAAAAATATGATCGCAAACACTTAATTTTTTTATTTTGAGTTTAGGTAAACCAAAAAATATAACAATTTATAACAATAGTGAAACTAATAATAATTTTTCAAAATTATAATTTGAGACAAACATGCAGGTTAGAAATTCTGCATAGTGCATAATATTATGTTAAATATTTATAATTAATATTATCGTAAAAAATATGCTTACATTGAATATTGTAACAATTAAAGACATATTAACTAAAATAATTCAATCCGGTATCATAAAAATTGATAATAAATAAAAAATATTTAAAAATCCTTATGAATTATGTCATAAAATTTGTTTTTAGTTTTACTTATAAACGGGGCAACAATTAATAAGTAATTTTTTTTTTGTTTTACAAATAAAATATTATTGAGGGAGATTGGTTCTTTGCATGTGTTAAACTCATGACTAAGTATATAACTTAACTTTTTGAGTTATTGAATTATTGAGTAGAAGACTAAACAAAAGTTTTAAGTATAGTCATTCTGAAACTAATAAGTATAATTATTGTACCTGTAAATACCTAACCAAGCTCTCGTCTGAAATCTAAAACAATAATGATGTAATATGCCAATGTAAATACTCAAATAAAGCAACACCGGGAGCAACACTAATTGATATAAGTTTAAATTCTACTATAGAAGCACTCGTATTGAGTGTAATATAATATAATTGGTTTATTCACATTTTAATTTAAGGTATTAATATATCCAATGCATTTAAATTTATTAAGAATCCATTAGCGAAATAATAAATTGTTATCACATTTTATTATAGATGCAACCATATGACAATATTGGTTTCTTAATTATTATTTTCATCAAAAGATAACATTTTTATAGATAAAAATACCGGGTGTTGCAAGTTGTTGTTCATTAGTCATTACACATTTTGAAGATCATTGTATCACTTATCAGTGAGTAGAATCGAAAAAATATTTAGCATCTTACGAATGCTGTAGGTATTTAGATGATTACTATGTCCATACTCTATCATTTTCAATTAATTTATTGCAACAATAAATACCAGGAAGATTTATAGTCGTCCTCTAAAACCATTTTTTTGATTTGTCAATCAATTTTTGAGACACCGTGGAGTTTTTGGGTAGGAAAATATTATCGCGTTATATTATTATTGCAATTATAGGTTTAAAATTGAATGTGATAATAATTGGCAACTACTAACTAGTAACTCGAGTAAGTATCTACCCTTTAAACCCGCCATTCACAAAACGCTAAATACGTTTTCGAATCCACACACTGACATGAGATCGTTCTCGAAGTTTTTAGTGAACAATCTCTATTGTACACCTTTGACGTAAAGGCATATAATAATGTTGTAAATGTGTTGCATATTTGTTTAATACTAAAATAACAAGTTCACTATTTGTTTCCTATCTATTCACCAATACAAACATTACAAAAACTGACAAGACATTTTAAGACTATTATCAAACAATATATAAACTAATACAATTTGTGATCACTAATATAATATAGTTATAGTACTACTAACCTAATCACGTTTTATTTAGTTTCCATTAAATGTTAGATTTTAACTGTTCATAAATTATTTTAATTTAAATATCCTCAGTTTTTCAAAAATATCAAAGTAAAATGTTTAACAATAAATATTCTTAAATAAATGTAATTAATATTACTAAATATATACATATTTAAGATTTGGAACAAAGTAAGGGTGGGTTTTATCTCAGGTTTTATTGAATTTTCAAGTTTAAAATCCCATTATTGTGTAATAAATTTAATTTTTAAGATAAATATTATTATTATATACGATGCTTGGATTAAGTTTTTAATAGATAAATGTACACATAAATATCTACACATTAAAAATATTAACACTATAATTCATATTTTAATTTATAAATAGTAAGTATGTGCCATACGCAATACTAACTATTAGACTGCAGTCTAGATAAAAAAAATTATTATATATAAGTTATAACTACCTATAGCAGTAGTATAATTATGTATAGGTAGCTATTATATAACTGAAAAAATCAATACCTACTTTTAATTTTTATGAAAAGTCAACATGCTACTAAATAAGTCCTTTTCAGATTTTACCGATATTTATTTGATATGTAATAGTTATAAATAAAACATATATAATGTAGATAATAATTATGCATTTATAACATACACTATAATATTATGATAAATGTTCAAAAATTCATAACACATCAAAATTAAATATGTGTGAAATATTACAAATGAAATGAACATAACTAGAATTTTTTTTTATATAGTTATAACTCATATCAAAATTGATCTATAGGTAGTAAATATTTTTTAGAATTCTATTGATTTTAGTTTAATGTTTTATATGGGTTGTGCCACTTTTACATTGGTGTAAATATGAGATAATACAAGTACATTAGATAAATTAGTAATTTAAGTTGTAACCAGAGTTGTAACTTAATATTCACACTATTCAGTGTAAAGGTTATACAACATTAAAAAATAATAATTAATTTAATTTAAATTGCACATTTTTTAGAACTAATTATTTTTGTAAATTGTAGGGTAATCAAAAATACAACCACAACAACCTAGCGTCCTTGTCATCACATGTGAAGTTGAATAAACTTTTAATATTAACATATTTTGTACATAATTCAACTCTACATAATATTTAGTACAGTTTCATCATGTACCTAAACAAATAATCAGATGTATTAGAATATAGACAATAGCTATAATTTATATAAAGCTAAGTCAGATTTGTAAAAGTTAATCCAATATCTAAATACCGATTGACAATTTTAATGTGATTAACTTATAATTGCCTAGGTCTAGGTCTCAACATTATAACATTGAATACCTACCTCTATATAATAGTCAATAATAGTACTCAATGGTATGGTAATGGGTATTTTTTTTTTGATATAACGAACTCCCAACATTAATTACAGTCTATAAACAAATAAGACACAAAATACTAAACTAGAAAATTTTAATTTTGATTAAGTTTATCATGCCAAAATATTCAAAATTATACATCTATATACAACCGTAGATATAGATAGCCTACAGGCTAGATACATCTTTTTGTAAAATAAAAATAAAATTTATTTTTAGTTATAAATTATGAAAATAACAAGTAGGCGTTTAAAACTTCATTTACTATTACTAATTATCATTAAGTTACCATTGGTACAAAACACACATTATCTACTCCTCTTACAATGCAACTTTGTATGAAGTTCAAATATTGTAAAAACACAATGGTAACTTCTTGAGTAATTTGTAAAACATATAATGTTATAGCTCGTGTTATAGGTACTGGTACATTTAGAAAACAGTATAATATATTTATGTGAATACGACATTAAATATTAAACACAAACTGTGTGACAATAGTACAATACACAGAAGTAAACTAATATATATCAGGTATGTAACATAATGTTTAACGTAGTCACACACATACAGATATACAATAATTACTTATCGTAACTTATAATAAGGTAACAAATGGTACCTATAAAAATGCAATTCCCAGATAGTTATGTTGATTATGAATGTTTTAGATAAAAAATGTCCACTTGATATTTTATTGCTCACTGATAAATAAGATAAAATATGCTTTTTTAATTTTAATTTAACATAGACAATCAATTAGTTAAAAAAAATTGATAAATTGATTATATTGAAATTAGATTTTTAACACATACCTATAGATTATATATGAGGTATATATTTTGTATGGGTCCTTACAAACAAAAATCTAGGGTTTTTACTATCATTATTATGTACTTGGGACCTCTCGTCAATTTATTCCATGGCTTCAATGTTAAAATCAATTTTATAAATTTCGATAAATTTTTTATAACATTGATTTTTAAAGAAAAATAAGAACTTAATTTTTTAATTAGGCCCACCAATTTAAAATTAAATACAAGTGGTAATTGACAAAAATTTTATTATTAGAAAATTGCAAGAAACTACAAAAAATTAATCTTTAGAAAAGTAGTTACATAAAACTCGACTCTTTAAAATTTAAAACCATAATACAAATGTGTAACAAATTTAATCACAAACAGAAGCCCAATACAAAAATGATTTACCTTTAAAATTCTAAATGAATTAATAAAAAAATTTAATGTATAGTTACATTTATATAATAGATTTTTGAAATTAAGCAATTCCATAAAATATTTGAATAAGTGGAAATATGGTAAAATTTTATAATATCAATTAACTATGTAGATGCAATTGTTTTATACAGTCAAGAATGTGCCTAATACAGAAAATGTTTTTAAACTTATTGTCATATAGAATATAGATATAGCGTAATTTGCAATAAATGTATTTAAAAATATATATTGTACATCTACATTATACATAAATGCATAATCATCAACATTAGTCTAATTTAAATCCTAGTTTGTATACCTATGGCAGCCTATCAATTGAATACTCATTCATAGTCTAAAGTGTTTATAATATACGTTGCTACTTAGTGGCTTTAGTTTTTAGTATTTATTAAAGGTTAATTAAAGTTAAATAAAATGTCTAAAAGATAACTTTTTACAGAGTTTAGGTTAGGTTAGGTTTTAATGATATTGGGCATTATTAAACCAACAAAAGTAATCGATAGTTTTCAAGTATTACAAATCAATACTATATCAAAAATCTATCGCTGACGCTAATTAAGCACAACATTCTTAATTTTCATGTAATTTTAAATATTTTTATTAATTATTAAATAAATATATACCCTATGAGTTTTCTTTTAAGTTTGATACTAGAATGTTATTGTACTACTTATACTTTTATGTTAGCTTGAATAAATCCAATCTCAATTTTGTTATCTTGACTACCATCCGATGGCAAGACCACCTGGCCGAAAATATTCAATAGTCTTGTTTTAACTATATTAGGTTTTTTGTATTGTTGGATTGCAGAATTAACATCTATTAAACCGTAAGAAAAACATTTGAATATGAATCATGCCACAGCAGTAGATAAAAGAATAACTATATGCAAAAAGTATGTACAGTAGCTGTGGCAAAAATAAGAATATGAAAAATGTGGGTCCTAGACCCAGTACCTATATTATTATAGAGAAAATAAATTACTGCAAGAGCTTTACCACAACTGCAGTGGTTATGTGGAAACATTTGTTGTAAAACTAATTAATCTTTTTTGAACAAATATGATAGTTAAGTCGAGCGGTAGTCGAAATAATGGAATTGTATCAAACTTGTAGTCATAGCATCGAGCGGTATTCAAGATAACAGAAAAGTACCACTTTAACACCTAAAGTTATATAAAGACAATGTCATAGGTAATCTAATTTGTGTATTTCAGCAGTATTTAATGGTCATATTAAATTACTATTAAAATTTGTTAAATATTTTATTAAACAGGATTAACTAAGATTAAAACTAGTAAACATGTTTATTGTTCATAACAACTTCATAAAAGCTATATAGCTATAAGACGGTTCATTGCAGTTTTCATTTTGTAGTTATACAATATGCATTTTTACAACATAACATACTATAAGCCTGTTAAAATTATCAATTATAATTATAAGTATCATAGAAAACAAAATATGGACTACTTTTACTAGGATTCACCTACTTTGTTCCTAAAAAGTGTTATTAATCAAAAAGTCAAATGATTCAGGGTTCCGGGTAAATAAGACATTTAAAGCATTTAAAGAGGTTAATAACTAAAGGTATTTTAGCACATTTAGATATTTAAACATCTTTTGTAAGTCGACAAAAGTCAGAATAACAAATGTATAAAATGTAGGCAAGAGTGCCAGTCATAAGCACAACTAGGGCCTAGCTCCCCTCCAAAATTACTCACAGCCTCTCAAGATAAATTAATTTTTCAAACTCATATAATATCAATTTAAAATGAATAAAAATAAAGCATTTATCATATTTTACAGCAAAATGCTGATGTGACACACACATATTCAACGATATCAGAGAGCAATAGACATACATTTATAAGACATACCTAAGACATTTTGTAATTTTTATTTGTTTAATGTTCTGTAAAGTGTACTTATTTTTTTTACTGTAAAATGTTATATTGACCTATTTCATTGCAGATAACTTTATTTACAGAGTTAAATGTATATTATATATAGGTGCCTAAACAGTAAATACCGTTTTAAAAACTCGGTAAATACTAAATGATAATAAATCTGACTTTAAATTTGTTCAGTATAATAGAACATAAAACATGAAACAAGTTTTGAAAACTTTCATTGGTAATAATGAAATAAAAATGAAACTAAAGTAAAAATAATTATATAAGCAATGAATAGGGGAGTGGGAGCTAAGCTCCCTCAGTTTATTCTTTAGAGATATGTATGGAGGGGCTTCAGTCCCATCAAAATTTAACTATGTGTATATCTATGTTGGGGTTTCAAATGTAAAGAAACAAAAGATTAAAATTAGTTTTGGTTAGTGACAAGAAAAACTTTTTAATTTTTGATTTAAAATTTCTTTTGGTCACTATATGCAACACAAATGTAAAATACTTATTGGGCACCTACATAGATATTAGTTACTCAAAATAATTTAAGTATTCCAAAGTTTCCCAGTTTACACGCAGTAAGCATCCACCACAAATACATATATGTTATAATATTATTCCTTAGAACAATATTGATCATTGTAAAAAAAAAGAAAGAAAACATACACATACCATTAAATGGCCAAATATGTGCAGGTAACGAGTGAGCCGAATACACACGTCCAAGACTGATGTTAGCAGTGACTGTAGGACTGTCTAAGTTCTGATCGTCATTTGAGCTGCTGTCAGCTTCCAAGACATCTGTGATATCGAACCGCGGACTCGTTGAGTTGCTGTTGTTGTCGTGGCCATTGGGCACTCCAGACAGGGACCTTGCACGCTGTCTGTCGTTGGCTACAGCGCTGGGTAAGGAACGCAGAATGCTGAACCCAGGGTTGCCAGCCGTCTGCACAGAATCCGACCCGTTGCCGGAAGAGAACGACTGGTGGTCTCCGTGGCCGGCGCCACCGTCATCGCCGTTGGCCGTGCTGGCCTTCGCTCCCATTTTGCATGCAACGAACGTTCACGTGAACACCGCTGCAGGACGACACGAACGAACACGGTCGGCGGAGCTTTGGGTTTTTGGTCTCTGTCGCGAGCGTCGTACTATGAGCAAACGACTACCGAAAGACGACGTTCCGTCAAGCGGACGACGACGTCCGGAACATTCGACATCGATCGCAGCACCAAAAATCAACTGCCAACGTGTACTACTAATGGCGCACTTCAAGTCACAATGGAATCCACTTGGAATTGCGCACAGAAACAAAACGCGTTTCAGTTCCGACTTTCCGACGACCGTATGAGAACGAAAACAAAGAAAATTTATAATAATGACGATATGATAATAACGAATAATAATAACAATATCACGAAAAATACGACGAAAATTGTTTCAAAGTAATAACTACGATAATATCAATTAATTATTTATTTGTTGTTTCGATCATTAATTTTATACTACTTTTTTTCCGTCCGTCGTCTCTCCGACACTCGAGTCTTTATGTCGTCGCGCAGTTACAAATTGGTAGTTCTGATAATGATGATAACATGGTCAACTGGTGAAATAAAAAAAAAAAAAAAAAAAAATAACAAACCCAAAAAAAAAAAAAAAAAAACCCACCAGGAAAGCAGGATACCAAAAAAAATGTTCCCAAAGTAAAAAAAAAAAAATAAATAAAAAAAATATAATTTTAAATATA